>KQ996358.1:129477-153725 GCA_001598015.1 Dorcoceras hygrometricum
GGTCCGACGTAACGAGGGGCTAACTTTCCCTTGGGTCCAAAGCGCATAACATTGCGAAACGGAGAAACTTTGAGAAATACCTGATCACCAACCTGAAACTCTAGAGGTCGACGCCTCTTATTCGCATAACTGTCTTGGCGATCCTGGGCAGCTTTCATCCGCTGTCGAATAAGATCCACATGATCCTTCATTTGCTGCACAAAGTCTGGGGCAGATAGCTGCTTCTCCCCCACTTCTTCCCAACATACTGGCGATCTGCACTTCCTGCCGTACAAAGCCTCAAATGGCGCCATGCCAATCGTCACCTGATAGCTATTATTATAGGAAAACTCCACTAAAGACAACGCGTCTTGCCAGCTACCACCAAAATAACAGCTCGTAACATATCCTCCAACGTCTGGATATTTCGCTAAGATTGGCCATCTGTCTGGGGGTGATACGCTGTACTCATAGCCAATCTGGTACCTAGAGCTGCTTGCAAACTCTTCCAAAACCTGGAAGTAAACCTTGGATCTCGGTCGGACACGATCGAAACAGGCACACCATGCAGTCTAACCACGAAATCCACGTACAGTTTCGCCATTTTCTTCAAAGAAAAGGTCATATCGTAGGGAATAAAATATGCAGACTTCGACAATCGGTCGATAACCACCCAAATAGCATCGCATCCTCTATTGGTACGAGGCAGATGCGTCACGAAATCCATAGCTATGTGCTCCCAATTCAATTGGGGAACTTCCAAACTCTGTAACAGACCACCAGGTCTCATCCTTTCGGCCTTAACCATCTGACAGTTCAAAAAACGAGCGACAAAACCAGCAACGTTGCTCTTCAGGCCGGCCCACAAAAAGTGCGGCTTCAACGCATGGTACATTTTCCGTGCACCAAGATGAACACTATGTCTGCTGCAGTGCGCTTCCCGAAGGATCTCCTCCTTCAAATCAATGAGGTTAGGCACAACCAGCCTGCCACAAAACCTCAAGCAACCATCTGAAGAAACAGAATAATCTTCAAGTTCTCCAGCCCTGACCTTTAACTTCAACTCGTGGATGGAAGGATCAGTCCTTTGAGCTGCTCGAATACTAGAAACAATCTGTGGCTCCACTTGGAAAGAAGAAACCACAACATAGTCTTCACCATCTGAAGAAACAGAATAATCTTCAAGTTCTCCAGCCCTGACCTTTAACTTCAACTCGTGGATGGAAGGATCAGTCCTTTGAGCTGCTCGAATACTAGAAACAATCTGTGGCTCCACTTGGAAAGAAGAAACCACAACATAGTCTTCAGCCAGGTAGAATCTCCAACCAGTAGTATTAAGATGCTCCTGATCCTTAGAGATATACAACGAAGCAAGCATCTCACTAGCCTTCCTTCTCAAAGCATCGGCCACTACGTTCAACTTCCCAGGCTGATACTTGATCTCACAATCAAAGTCCTTCAGCAGCTCCATCCAAAGACGCTGTCTCATATTCAAATCGGACTGCGAAAACAGATACTGCAAACTCTTGTGGTCCGAGTACACCACAAATTGCTCGCCATACAGGTAATGACGCCAGATCTTCAATGCAAAGACCACGACTGCTAGCTCCAAATCATGGACTGGATAATGAGTCTCATGCAATTTCAGCTGCCGCGAGGTATACGCAATGACTCGACCATTCTGCATCAAAACACAACCCAATCCATTGAGCGAAGCATCAGAACAAACAACGAAACCACCTGATCCGGACGGCAGAGCCAACACAGGTGCAGTAGTTAGTTTCTCCTTGAGCAATTGAAACGCATTCTCACATTGCTCAGTCCACACAAACCGTTTGTCTTTCTGAGTCAATTGAGTCATCGGCTTTGCTATGATAGAAAATCCTTCAATGAAACGACGATAATAGCCAGCCAGACCCAAGAAACTATGAATCTCCGACACATTCCTGGGATGCTCCCAGTTCAGAACAGCATCAACCTTACTGGGATCCACAGAAATCCCCTCGGCTGAAATAACAAGACCCAAGAATACGAGTGATCCAGCAAAAACTCGCACTTGGAGAATTTATCATACAGCTGCTGGTCTCGCAACGTGTGAAGGACAATTCTCAAATGCTCCTTATGCTCCAAAGGAGTCTTAGAATATACCAAGATGTCGTCAATGAACACTATCATAAACTGATCTATGAACTCTCTGAAGACCCGGTTCATCAGATCCATAAAGACTGCAGGCGCGTTGGTCAACCCAAACGGCATAACCAAGAACTCAAAGTGTGAGACCTGAAATTAATAAAAGATTAATTGTTGGATTAATTGGTTTTTGAGGAATTCTGGGTGTTCGGAATTCTTTTTTGAGGTTTCGTTTGCATTTTCGGGTCAGAAATCACATTTAGAACAATTCTGGAAATTTCGGAATTTTCGAGTGTGAAAGCTGGTTTTGCGAGAAATCTGAATTTTTGGTGAAATCTGTTCGTTTCGTGAGAAATCTGTTCGGATTTTGAGAAAATCTGGACGTTTGATTTTGCGGCACGTTTTGTAGCGAGAGGTTCAGTACACCGTCGTTTTTGTGAGATCTGGTTTTGTTCGTGAGAGGAATCTGCTATCGCTGGTTTAGAGCTTGCGAGAGATCTGGTAGCGCATTCGTGATTCAGACGTTGCCTTAGCATGTTTTGTATCGGGTTGGATACGCTGTCGTTAGAATTAGTTGCTACGACGCCGTTTCGCAGGAGCAGGTGACGTAGGTGAAGTCTGGTTGGTTTGTTCACCAGACGTTGTGTGCGTTTAGTTCACCAGACGTCAACGCTAGTCAAAGTTCCTGTAGCGCTAGGTGAACGTCGTTGTTTTTGTTAACGCTAAGGAATCCAGACATTGGGGTTATGCGACGCCGTTTGATTTAATTTATAACGCGACGTCTGGTACCAGCTTTTGGTTGTTAGGCAATCCAGGCATTGGGTTAGCGATCAGCTACTGCTTGTGTAAGATACCAGCTTTTGGGTTTGAGGACCAGTCGTAAGCAGCGACCAGCCGTTGGTTTGTTTTGTGACTGCTGGTTGGGATTTTAGTAGTGCATCGTCTGGTTTTGTCCGTGGACTTTTTAACCAGTATATATTGGAATCAGTGGCCTTCAATTATTGAACAGATTCCATACTTAGAAAATTCTCTTCCAACCTTCGTTCTTCGCTTCTAACCATCGGGTTACTGTTCACCGTGAGCTTCTCCGACAAATTCCCGTCGATTCCGGCCACCGTTTTTCACGTTTGAGGTAGCGTTGGACTCATCTTGAAAAGCTCTTTCATTCCATAAAATTTTTGGAGGCTGTCGTTGGCTGGAGCAAAAGCACGAAGTTGCTGCTTTAATTCGTGCGTTTCATGGGTGCAGGTAGCCTTTCGAATTAGCCTTGTAATGTTGTTCCTAGCCTTGAATTAAGCTTCCTGTTAAGTTGTATGGGTTATAATTGAGTGCTGGTTTCAGTGTATAGATTCCAGCCGAGAGTTTTTGTTGTTGGCCGTGAGTTTTTGTTGAGGTTGCCTGAGATCTTACGTGTGTTTAGCATGTTGGATTCAGATTTCTCGAGGCTTGAATTGTGGTAATTGTTGCACCGAATCTGGTATGGATTTGGAGTTATAAATGCAGCGTGATTATGGCTAGAATAAATTGTGAGATGGCAGTTGTTTCTACCGGGTATAGATGCATTGGGATGTTGCTGTTTTGTGAGATGGCCGTGGGTTTCGGACTTGTATGCTTGCTGTTGTGATTGTCGTTTTGCATATGGTTATATGCTTGTTGTCCAACATGTTGCATACATGTATTGTCATCTCATCTCAGCTTTTGTAGCCATTTTTTTGTTGTTGTTGCTCTGTTTTCTTACCAGGATGCGAGGGCGAGCGGCGATACCGCACTCTCATCTCCCTGCTGGGTTTGTTAGTCCCTATGCGCCGAGTGGTTAACTACCACAGTTCATAGGTTGGGCAACGGCAGGTCGAGCTGTTTGATGCATCTGGTATTCGGGTGTAGTGTCAAGGCGAGTGGCTCATTACCACACTTTGAACACACCCCGTGGCCACCGTTTGTTGCAGATTCTATGGAGCTATATTTGAGTTCCTTGGTTCCCTTTTTGGTTGTAGCCTTCAGCGGTTCTTCAGTGTCGGTCGTGGAGCTGACCCAGCTAGAGGTGCCCCAGGAGGTGGTTAGAGTATCCCAGTAGCGTATAGCATATATATATGTATCAGTACTGTTAGCCAGGGGATGCCCTGTGCTTTTGTTGTAGTCTGTTATATTCGGTTGTGGTTGTTACCAGGTGTCTGATACATGTTATGCTGTATTGGTCATTGGGGGCTTGTAGCTTTTGTTTTGTTGGTTTGTTGTTAAACTGGGATTACTTTGAGTATCGCACTATTTTAAATTATATTGTTTTAAACCGTCAGGCCAAAAGCAACAAAATCTTACCCGCTTTTTAGTAGCTTCCGCTTGTGTTTATGTGATTTTACTCTGTTATGAGAACGAGGCCTGACATTTTTGGTATTAGAGCTTAAGCTGGGATAAGCTCAATTTATTTGATCACACTTGAGTCTAGGCACAGTGTCGTGTGTTGCATGTGCTTGACCTATGTGATTATGTGCTGCTTATTGTTGTGATATCTGTGTTGTATCTGTTCTCTGTGCCTTATCCTGTTGAGTGTATTCGTAGATGCCGCCTAGACGTCGTGGTAGAGGTAGGGGGCAGTTTGAGGAATCGGCAGGATATTACGAGGACCGGCGTAGTGCTCCTAGTCGTACTCGTAGTAGGCATGATGAGGAGGAGGAAGTTGGTGACTTCCCTCCCCCTATGGAGAGGATGGACGTAGTGATAGCAAGGTTTCAGAGGATGAACCCTCGGGTCTTCAATGGCGACGATTCGAGCGAGGATGCAGATTCATGGCTTCGGAACATTACTGGCCTTTTTGATCGTGTCCAGTATGACAACGAGCTCCGATTGAGTTTGGTGACCCTCCAGCTTAGGAAGGGTGCAGAGCGCTGGTGGCGAGGTGCTTCTAGTACTTTGTTGGAGACTGGCGTTGGGATTACTTGGGATAGCTTTTGCGAGACCTTTAGACAGGAGTTTGTTCCTGAGTTTTATGTGAATGCCCGCGAGCGGGAGTTTGATCATCTGGAGCAGGGCTTGATGTCTGTACGTGAGTATTCTTGGAAGTTTTCCTCTTTGTTGGCATACGTTTCGCATGTTTCTGGCCGGGAGAGGGCCAAGAGGACCAGATTCTTAGAGGGTTTGAATGAGGAACTGTATCAGATGGTGCTGACAAGCAAACCCAAGACTTATGTTGAAGTAGTTGATAATGCTATTGATATTGAGGAGGGTTTGAGGAGCCATCGTGCTCGTAGTCAGTTGGTAGCGCAGGGTGGTCGTCCTGCTGTTCAGGGAGCGCAGTCTTCGCAGTCCTCCCATTCAGCCCATCAGCCCCCACAGCAGTAGCAGCCGCAGGTGGCACATCAGTCTGGCCGTCAGAGATTTCGACCCCGCAGTGAACAGTTCAAGAAGAAGTGTGGTTCAGGTTTGTCTGGTTCAGGTAGCTCGAGTAGCAGTGGTTCTCGGGCTGAGTTCTGTGGTTTTTGTGGTGGCAAGCATCCTTCTACCCAGTGTGTCGGTGTGCACGCTCCTGCAATCTTTGTGGTCAGTATGGGCATTTTGCTAGGGTGTGTCCGTCTGTGGGATCGCAGCAAGCTGCGGCCCCGTATTAGGGTCGTGGAGGACATTCTAGGGGTCGTTCCCCTCAGTTCCAGCCACCCATGATTGGTGAGACTCCGTTCAGGCCGTTTCAGCAGCCTGGTCCGTCACGATTCGGACAGTCATCTCAGCCGTTCTATTCTGGACCTCAGCATGCTCAGGCCAACGTCATGACTAGGGAGCAGGCCGAGGAGACGGAGAGCAGGGTGATCGCAGGTACTTGTCTTGTTTTCGATTTTCCTGCTCGTGTGTTGTTTGACACCGGTGCATCGCATTCCTTTATCTTTGATTCGTTTGTTATTGAGCATGGTCTGTGTACCATCCCTTTGCGCGATGCTGTTTTTGTTTCTACCACTGGCGGTGTGAGCCTGTTTTCCCAGGAGGTTTTGTTAGATGTCGTGTTGCGGTTTGGTGAGCATGTGTTGTTGGCAAATTTGTCCATATGATGTTGTGGGATTTCGATTGTATCGTTGGGATGGACGTGTTGTCCAATTATAGGGCCTCCGTGGATTGCTTCCATGGGATTGTTCGTTTTAGGCCTTTGTCTGGCGAGAAATGTGATTTCTACGGCCAGGATTCTCGATCGAAGATCCGTTAGTCTCAGTGATGGAGATGTTCAGTTTGTTGTCCTTAGGGAATGCTGGCTTCATGATCTACGCTTTGGATGCGTCTTCTTCTTCTTGTGTGCAGCTTAGCGACGTTCCCATGGTGCGATATTTTCCCGATGTGTTCCCGGAGGAGATTCCTGGTTTTCCTCCGAGGCGGGAGATTGACTTCAGCATAGAGTTGGTGCCTGGCACAGCTCCAATTTCTCGTGCCCCGTATCATTTGGCGCCTGCGGAGTTGAGAGAACTCAAGGTGCAGTTGGACGATTTGCTGGAGAAAGGTTTTATCCGACCTAGCATGTCGCCGTGGGGAGCGCCCATTTTGTTTGTGAAGAAGAAGGTGGCTCAATGCGGATGTGCATTGATTTCCGCCAGTTGCACAAAGCGACAGTTAAGAATAAGTACCCTTTACCCAGGATCGATGATATGTTTGATCAGCTGCAAGGTTCTGCGGTGTATTCAAAGATTGACTTGCATTCCGGGTACCATCAGCTGAGAGTAAGATATAAAGATGTCGCAAAGACTGCTTTTCATACGAGGTACGGGCACTTTGAGTTTCTGGTTATGCCGTTTGGGTTGACCAACGCGCCTGCAGTCTTTATGGATCTGATGAACCGGATTTTCAGAGAGTTCATAGATCAGTTCGTGATAGTGTTCATTGACGACATCTTGGTATATTCTAAGACTCCTTTGGAGCATAAGGAGCATTTGCGAATTGTCCTTAAGACGTTGCGAGGCCAGCAGCTGTATGCTAAATTCTCTAAGTGCGAGTTTTGGCTGGATCGTGTCGTTTTCTTGGGTCATGTTATTTCCGCCGAGGGGATTTCTGTGGATCCCAATAAGGTTTATGATGTTCTGAACTGGGAGCGTCCCAGGAATATGTCGGATATTAGCAGTTTCTTGGGTCTGGCTGGCTATTATCGTCGTTTCATTGAAGGATTTTCTAGCATAGCAAAGCCGATGACTCAACTGACACAGAAGGACAAACGTTTTGTGTGGACTGAGCAATGTGAGAATGCGTTTCAATTGCTCAAGGAGAAACTGACTACTGCATCTGTGTTGGCTCTGCCGTCCGGATCAGGTGGTTTCATTGTTTGTTCTGACGCTTCGCTCAATGGATTGGGTTGTGTTTTGATGCAGAGTGGTCGAGTCATTGCGTATGCTTCACGGCAGCTGAAATCGCATGAGACTCGTTATCCAGTCCATGATTTGGATCTTTCAGCCGTGGTCTTTGCGCTGAAGATCTGGCGTCATTACCTATATGGCGAGCAATTTGTGGTGTACTCGGACCACAATGCAGTATTTGTTTTCGCAGCCCGATTTGAATATGAGACAGCGTCGTTGGATGGAGCTACTAAAGAACTTTGATTGCAAGATCAAGTATCAGCCTGAGAATTCGAACGTAGTGGCCGATGCTTTGAGCAGGAAGGCTAGTGAGATGCTTTCTTCGTTGTATATCTCTAAGGATCAGGAGCATCTTAATACTACTGGTTGGAGATTCTACCCGGCTGAGGATTGTGTCGTGGTTTATTCTTTCCAAGTGGAGCCATAGATTGTTTCTAGTATTCGAGTAGCTCAAAGGACTGATCCTTCCATCCACGAGTTGAAGTTAAAGGTCAAGGCTGGAGAACTTGAAGATTATTCTGTTTCTTCTGATGGTTGCTTGAGGTTTCGTGGCAGGCTGGTTGTGCCTAACCTCATTGATTTGAAGGAGGAGATCCTTCGGGAAGCGCATTGCAGCAGACATAGTGTTCATCCTGGTGCACGGAAGATGTACCATGCGTTGAAGCCGCACTTCTGGTGGACTGGCCTAAAGAGCGACGTTGCTGGATTCGTTGCTCGATGTTTGAACTGTCAGATGGTTAAGGTTGAAAGGATGAGACCTGGTGGTCTGTTTCAGAGTTTGGAAGTGCCCCAATGGAATTGGGAGCACATAGCGACGGATTTTGTGAAGCATCTGCCTTGTTCCAGCAGAGGATGCGATGCTATTTGGGTGGTTATCGACCGATTGTCGAAGTCTGCACATTTTATTCCCTACGGTATGACCTTTTCTTTGAAGAAAATGGCGAAACTGTACGTGGATTTCGTGGTTAGACTGCACGGTGTGCCTGTTTCGATCGTTTCCGACCGAGATCCAAGATTTACTTCCAGGTTTTGGAAGAGTTTGCAAGCAGCTTTGGTACCAGATTGGCTATGAGTACCGCGTATCACCCCCAGACAGATGGCCAATCTGAGCGAACTATCCAGACGTTGGAGGATATGTTACGAGCTGTTGTGTTGGATTTTGGTGGTAGCTGGCAAGACGCGTTGTCTTTAGTGGAGTTTTCCTAAAATATCAGCTATCAGGTGACGATTGGCATGGTGCCATTTGAGGCTTTGTACGGCAGGAAGTGCAGATCGCCGGTATTTTGGGAATAAGTGGGGGAGAAGCAGCTATCTGCCCCAGACTTTGTGCAGCAAATGAAGGATCATGTTGATCTAATTCGACAACGGATGAAAGCTGCCCATGATCTCCAAGCCAGTTATGCGAATAAGAGGCGTCGACCTCTAGAGTTTTAGGTTGGTGATTAGGTATTTCTCAAAGTTTCTCCGTTTCGCAGTGTCATGCGCTTTGGACACAAGGAAAAGTTAGCCCCTCGTTACGTCGGACCGTATGAAATTGTTGAGAGGATTGGCCCTTTAGCGTATACGGCTGTTGTTGCCTCCGGAATTATCTTCTCTACATGATGTCTTTCATGTTTTCATGTTGAGGAAGTACGATCCAGATCCGTCTCATGTGCTTAGAACTGACGAGGTAGAGCTAGATCAGACGTTGAGTTATCAGGAATATCCCTTGAAGATCCTAGGCAGAAAAGAGAAACAATTGAGGAATAAGACCATTCCGTTGGTGATGGTGCAATGGAGCAAGCATGGCAGGAAAGAAGCTACGTGGGAGCTGGAAGAAAAGATGCAGCGTGAGTGGCCGCATCTGTTTGAGTAGCCGTTGTGCTAGATTCCCAGTAATTGTAGCTTTGGTTGTAATTCTTTTCTAGTTGTTGTTATTTGCTTGCTCAGTTATCTTGAACTCTTGGCCATGTGTTAGGCAAATTTTGGTGTTGTAATTCAGAATTGTTGTTTGATTTCGGGGACGAATCCGTTTTTAGTGGGGAGAATGTGAGACCTTAAATTAATAAAAGATTAATTGTTGGATTAATCGGTTTTTGAGGAATTCTGGGTGTTTGGAGAATTCTTTTTGGAGGTTTCGTTTGCATTTTCGGGTCAGAAATCACATTTAGAACAATTCTGTAAATTTTGGAATTTTCGAGTTTGAAACCTGGTTTTGCGAGAAATCTGAATTGTTGGTGAAATCTTTTCGTTTCGTGAGAAATCTGTTCGGATTTTGAGAAATCTGGACGTTTGATGTTGCGGCGCGTTTTGTAGCGAGAGGTTCAGTACGCCGTCGTTTTTGTGAGATCTGGTTTTGTTCGTGAGAGGAATCTTCTATCGCTGGTTTAGCGCTTGCGAGAGATCTAGTAGCGCATTCGTGATTCAGACGTTGCCTTAGCGTGTTTTGTAATCGGGTTGGATACGCCGTCGTTTGAATTAGTTGCTACGACGCCGTTTCGCAGGAGCAGATGACGTAGGTTGAAGTCTAGTTGGTTTGTTCACCAGACGTTGTGCGCGTTTAGTTCACCAGACGTCAACGCTAGTCAAAGTTCCTGTAGCGCGAGGTGAACGTCGTCGTTTTGGTTAATGCTAAGGAATCCAGACGTTGGGGTTATGCGAAGCCGTTTGATTTAATTTGGAATGCGACGTCTGGTACCAGCTTTTGGTTGTTAGGCAATCCAGGCGTTGGGTTAGCGATCAGCTGCTGCTTGTGTAAGATACCATCTTTTGGGTTTGAGGACCAGTCGTAAGCAGCGACCAGCCGTTGGTTTGTTTTATAACTGCTGGTTGGGATTTTAGTAGTGCATCGTCTGGTTTTGTCGGTGGACTTTTTAACCAGCTTTCACGTGTGTATATATTGGAAGCAGTGGCCTTCAATTATTGAACAGATTCCATACTTAGCAAATTCTCTTCCAACCTTCGTTCTTCGCTTCTAACCATCGGGTTACTGTTCACCGTGAGCTTCTTCGACTAATTCCCGTCGATTCCGGCCACCGTTTTTCACGTTTGAGGTAGCGTTGGACTCCTCTCGAAAAGCTCTTTCATTCAATACAATTTTTGGAGGCTGTAGTTGGCTGGATCAAAAGCACGAAGTTGCTGCTTTAATTCGTACGTTTCGTGGGTGCAGGTAGCCTTTCGAATTATCCTTGTAATCTTGTTCCTAGCCTTGAATTAAGCTTCTTGTTAAGTTGTATGGGTTAGAATTGAGTGCTGGTTTTAGTGTATAGATTCCAGCCGAGAGCCTTTGTTGTTGGTCGT
This sequence comes from Dorcoceras hygrometricum, assembly GCA_001598015.1. Taxonomy (NCBI): domain Eukaryota; kingdom Viridiplantae; phylum Streptophyta; class Magnoliopsida; order Lamiales; family Gesneriaceae; genus Dorcoceras; species Dorcoceras hygrometricum. The sequence goes on from KQ996358.1 coordinate 140,184, forward strand.
GAGTTTTTGTTGAGGTTTGCCTGAGATCTTACGTGTGTTTAGCAGGTTGGATTCAGATTTCTCGAGGCTTGAATTGTTGTAATTGTTGCACCGAATCAGGTACGGATTTGGAGCTTATAAATGCAGCGTGATTATGGTTGGAATAAATTGTGAGATGGCTATTGTGTCTACCGGGTATAGATGCATTGGGATGTTGCTCTTTTGTGAGATGGCCGTGGGTTTCGAACTTGTATGCTTGCTGTTGTGATTGTCGTTTTTCTCAGGTACGGATTTGGAGCTTATAAATGCAGCGTGATTATGGTTGGAATAAATTGTGAGATGGCTATTGTGTCTACCGGGTATAGATGCATTGGGATGTTGCTCTTTTGTGAGATGGCCGTGGGTTTCGAACTTGTATGCTTGCTGTTGTGATTGTCGTTTTTCATATGGTTATATGCTTGTTGTCCAGCATGTTGCATACATGTATTGTCATCTCATCTCAGCTTTTGCAGTCATTGTTTCGTTGTTGTTGCTCTGTTTTTTACCAGGATGCGAGGGCGAGCGGCGATACCGCACTCTCATCACCCTGTTGGGTTTGTTAGCCACCATGCGCCGAGTGGTTAACTACCACAGTTCATGGGCGAGGCAACAGCAGGTCGAGTTGTTTGATGCATCTGGTATTCGGGTGTAGTGTCAAGGCGAGTGGCTCATTACCACACTTTGAACACACCCCGTGGCCACTGTTGTTGCAGATTCCGTTGAGCTGTGCATTGAGTTCTTTGGCTCCTTTCCTTGGTTGTAGCCTCCGGTTGTTATTCCTGGTCTCATGCATAGCATCTGCATTTTATTCTTGCTGTTTACTGCTGTTTTATAGTTTCTCTCCGTACTGGGGTTTGACCCCACTCTGGGGCTTGGTTGTTTTCCTTGCCTGTTTTGTTGTTCAGGTTATCCAGCTGGTCGTGGAGCTGACCCAGCTAGAGGTGCCCCAGGAGGTGGTTAGAGTATCCCAGTAGCGTATATCATATATATATATATATGTATCAGTATTGTTAGCCAGGGGATGCCCTGTGCTTTTGTTGTAGTCTATTATATTCGGTTGTGGTTGTTACCAGGTGTCTGATACATGTTATGCTGTATTGGTCGTTGGGGGCTTGTAGCCTTTGTTTTGTTGGTTTGTTGTTAAACTGGGATTACTTTGAGTATCGCACTATTTTAAATTATATTGTTTTAAACCGTCAGGCCAAAAGCAAAAAAATTTTACCCGCTTTTTAGTAGCTTCCGCTTGTGTTTATGTGATTTTACTCTGTTATGAGTACGAGGCCTGACACAAAGTGTCCGTAACTCGTACGAAAAGCAGTCTTTGCGACATCTTGATCTCTTACCCTCAGCTGATGGTACCCGGAACGCAAGTCAATCTTCGAATACACCGCAGAACCTTGCAGCTGATCAAACAGATCATCGATCCTGGGTAAAGGGTACTTGTTCTTAACAGTCGCTTTGTTCAACTGGCGTAAATCAATGCACATCCACATTGATCCATCCTTCTTATTCACAAATAAAATGGGCACTCCCCACGGCGACATGCTAGGTCTGATGAAACCTTTCTCCAGCAAATCGTCCAACTGCACCTTGAGTTCTCTCAACTCCGCAGGCGCCAAACAATACGGGGCATGAGAAATCGGAGCTGTGCCTGGCACCAGCTCAATGCTGAAGTCAATCTCTCGCCTCGGAGGAAAACCAGGAATCTCCTCCGGGAACACATCGGGAAAATTTCGCACCACGGGAACGTCGCTAAGCTGCACGCGAGAAGAAGAAGACGCATCCAAAGCGTAGATCATGAAACCAGTTTCCCTAAGGACAACAAATTCAACATCTCCATCGCTGAGACTAACGGGATCTTCGATCGAGAATCCTCGCCGTAGAAGTCCCACTTCTCGCCAGACAAAGGCCTAAAACGAACAATCCCATGGAAGCAATCCACGGAGGCCCTATAGTTGGACAACACGTCCATCCCAACAATGCAATCAAAATCCCACAACATCAGACGGATCAAATTCGCCACCAACACATGCTCACCAAACCGCAACATGCCATCTAATAAAACCTCCTGGGAAAACAGGCTCACAACGCCAGGGGTAGAAACAGAAACATCATCGCGCAAAGGGATGGTATGCAGACCATGCTCAATAACAAAGGAATCAGATATAAAAGAATGCGATGCACCAGTGTCAAACAACACACGCGCAGGAAAATCGAAAACAAGACAAGTACCTGCGATCACCCTTGTAACGCCCCAAAATCCATAGGACCACATTTATGCATTTTATTGATCTCATGGGCCAAATTGGCAATTTTAAATGTTATGTATTTGCTGATTCATTGATTTCAGAACATAAGATGCGTTGCGGCTGGTTCCAGCAGATGACTCCAAAGAGTGATGCACGAGCTGGTTTTAAATCGATTGAAAAATATTTTAAGGAGGACATATGATTTCTTTTGAAAAAGGTTTGGTGTTTTACAAATTAAACGATATGAAGGGAATTTTGCTAAATTTTGTAAGTGTGTCATGCTTAATTTTACAAGTAGATTGCCACTAATCCCTTTCATATAAAAACCTGTTTTCAAAGTAAGATCTTTATCATTTGCAAAGAAAACCTTCGGTGTTCTTCAAAATATTTTTCAGAGAGTTCGCGTTACTCAAAGAGAAGATTTCTGTAGGAATTGGTTGCTGTCGCAAAGCTTTGTTTAAGGCAAGTAAAAGCTGATTCTTGACTCACCATTTAAAGCATATATTGATGTTCTTGAGTCTTCTTTCCTATATGCTATGTTATGTTTAGTGTTCATGTTTAAAATGATTTTATACATGTTCAAAGGAAATAAGATGGGTTCGAAAATGATGTTTTGATGTTTATGATGCTTCCAAAATGTTTTTCAGAAAGTTTATGACATTTTTAAAGTGCTGAGAATTCGAGTTTATTCCCAGAATGTTTATGAATGTTCTTCAATTTAGTAGTTGTAATATCAGAATTTGATAACGGTGTAATCGGTAGTTGCTAGTCGAATCATTATGAAGTTTGGTTTGATAGGCAACGGCTGGTAGCATAGTTGTTGTTTTGATGTTACATATACTCAGTTTTATTCTAGCAGTTGCATTTCCTTGTTAAAATTCAGCAGCTGTGTTGTTTTCGTAAATTCAATAGATGCACTGTTCATCAGCAGGTGCATGTTTGTTATTAAAATCCAGTAGATGCACTGTTCATCAGCAGATGCATTTTATTGTCAAATTTCAGCAGTTGCAATATTTGTTTCTAAAAGTACTGTTCATTGCAGCTGGTATTAGTCTTGCGACTGGTACTGTTCATTGCGTCTAGTTCTATAGATATTGCGTTTTTCTTGCGACTGGTTGTTTAACGTTTTTTCTTACGGCTGGTTGATGCGCTAACGACGTTGTTCCCTTAAGTTATAAAATATCAGCAGATAGTCTTACGTCATCATATCTGTTACTTACTTCAACGACATCGTTTCATTTAATACGTTGTGTCAGTAAAAGACCTCGCAGCTGGTTTCTGTTCATTCCAACTGGTTTCTTTTAGCGATATTTGTGAACAGTAGAAATCTGTTTTTGTTTCATAAGTACTGTTCCATTTTCTTACGACTGGTTCCTGTCTTGCGACTGGTTCCTATTCCTTGCGACTGGTTTTTCTTGCGACTGGTCTCATTTCAATGTTATGTATCCTTAAGTCGAATTCGATACTCAGTAAATTTTAAAAATGGGAAGCGAGAGTTTTAAATGATGGAAGCCCGATGATGTTTAAGAAATTTCAAAGAAAGAAAGGATGTTAATGGAACCAAAGTTTATTTTAAGATTATGGCATAGATAGTTGACGGTCACCAAGGAGAAGGGTGAGCAGTTGTCTAGATGTCGACTGCCCTTTCATATGAGCTATATGCTAAAACTGATATCGAAAGTCATTTTGATCAAAGTGCAACACGGATCATGAGGAGCTTATGTGAGGATTCAGATTTAGATTATTGGTTAATTTTATTGTTTGGGATTAGCCGTGAAGTTTGAAGATTAAGAGTTGTCGAATTCCTCTAAGTATTGAATCAGCCGTGCTGTAGCCAACGACTGGTAGGATTTGGAATTTGATGGTTACTGTAGCTTGCAGCTGGTGGAAATGGAAAAGCAGTTGTTGCGCTTGTGTTGCGTCTGGCAGTCGTTGCGCTCGTGAGAGAATGACCAATCGAAGAATGGAAGAACCAGTCGCGAGAGGAATGGTATTGCGACTGGATAAAGCAGCTGTGAGTAACGGCGTCGTTTGATTTAGTTGAACCCCGCGATTTGAGTGTTGCGACTGGATGACCAGCTGTGGATTTGAGGAACCAGTCGAGGGAGCAACGCGACGTCGTATGGTTAAGTTGAAACGCTGCGTTTCGAGTATTGCGTCTGGATAGCTTGCGACTGGATAGCTTGCGTCTGGATAGCTTGCGACTGGATAGCTTGCGTCTGGATAGCTTGCGACTGGATAGCTTGCGTCTGGATAGCTTGCGACTGGATAGCTTGCGTCTGGATAGCTTGCGTCTGGATAGCTTGCGACTGGATAGCTTGCGACTGGACAGCTTGCGTTTGGTAGTTGCGTCTGGTAGTTGCGACTGTATTGTGTGTCTGGTTGTTGTGGGAATCATGAGTGCCAGTCGTAAGTTTTATACTGTTCAAGACGATCGGATTTGTGAGCAGCAGTCGAGAGATTTGAGATGTATTTATATAGAGGTGTTGATCGACACTTAGAATAATTGAGAGCCAGATATTTCTTATCTTCTTTCTCAAACCCTAGTAGAGCTACTGTTCACCCGAGGCTTTCTTCCCTCGATTTCCGTCGTTCTCCGTCGAAGATTTGAGTGTTTTCGGTGGCGCTGGGTTCCTTGGGAACTTCTCTTTCGATTGCTACCCATTTGAAGCTGCGGAACTGGATAGCTTGCGTCTGGATAGCTTGCGTCTGGATAGCTTGCGACTGGATAGCTTGCGACTGGACAGCTTGCGTTTGGTAGTTGCGTCTGGTAGTTGCGACTGTATTGTGTGTCTGGTTGTTGTGGGAATCATGAGTGCCAGTCGTAAGTTTTCTACTGTTCAAGACGATTGGATTGGTGAGCAGCAGTCGAGAGATTTGAGATGTTTATTTATAGAGGTGTTGATCGATGCTTAGAATAATTAAGAGCCAGATATTTATTATCTTCTTTCTCAAGCCCTCGTAGAGCTACTGTTCACCCGAGGCTTTCTTCCCTCGATTTCCGTCGTTCTCCGTCGAAGATTTGAGTGTTTTCGGTGGCGTTGGGTTCCTTGGGAACTTCTCTTTCGATTGCTACCCATTTGAAGCTGCGGAACGACCTGGGAGAGGATCACGAGAGCTGCTGGTTTTTGGTCGTGAGTGTTGTCGTGCCCTGTTTGAATTTGTGAGGTAGAAATTGTGGATTCGAGGTACGATTGAGCAGCCCTTAGCAGTATTGAGCGTGAACATGTCTATATTTCCATGTTGTGAAATCTGTGAATTTGCTGCTATGTGTTACGTGGAACAGTTATATGAATTGCTTGAGATATATATTCTGTTTTCACGTATTATGAAGTGTATGCATTATGCATTGATTTAGAATGGCATTCATGCATACATATTGAGCCTGAATTGACAGATTTGATTTGATTACCTGATTGGGTGCCACGTTGCGACTGGCCGACTGTTAAGTCGTGCCCGAAAAGTCCAACGCTATCGTCGGAGTGGTGACTACCGGATTCGAGTGTCTACCACCGAGCTGTGATGGGCTGACGGTCCCCGATGATCACGGACCGATGATTTCCACCGGCTGATTGGCTGTGCGTGGTATAGAGGCTTGATTTGAGTTTCCAGTTGATAGACTGGTCTAGCTATCCGATTTCTTGATAGCCCTCATGCATTCATAGCATTGATTATAGCATGTTGCATGTTTATCTGCTTTGATAGCTCTTCGTACTGAGGCTTGACCTCGTATTTGTTTTCCTGCTTTGTCTTGTTGGGTCTGCATGCCCATTTGCAGGAGCTTTAGGTAACCAAGCTGGGCAGAGTGGAAGTTCAGCTGGTTGATCCCCTCATCCCTGAGTCCCAGTTTATTTATGATATGTATTGAACCGGGGGATGTCCCGTGTTTTATTTGTATTTGGGGATCCATATTTTGAATTGAATTATGTGGCTACTTGCGGTATGAGTTTGAGTTAACTCATATTTTGAGTATTGAATATTTTGAATGTATGATTTGAAGTTCAGGCCATTGTATTTCGAAAAATTTTTAAGCCCTGATTTTAAGCTTCCGTGATTATGCGCTTATTTATGTGTTAATCGATAGTAATTAGCACGGGGCCTGACAGCTTATATGCCATAACTCTAAAGAAAAGATATTGATGATGAGATCTGGGCTATTATCCCCTGTCTCCACGTTTAAAGAAAGAAATGTTTATGAAACGTTTATTTATTGATCAGATGTCTACATGCGTATTTAAACTTGTTATTATTCAGGTTTTACTTGCTGAGCCTTTAGGCTCACTAGCTTTTAAAATGGTGCAGGTGCGACAGCTGGAGAACGAACAGAAGGTGAAACTTGAAATCAGCTGCTGGGTGGTGTGTGTTTATCCAAGGCCTACGTTTTCCGTGTCTCAGTTGTATCTTTTTCATTTAGAATGTACTGTATTGGATCAGTTGCAACGGTTGTATATTTACATAGAGTAGCAACTGTTGTAAATCGCAATTGCAATTATCAATGAAAACTGTTTTCCGCAAATATTTTCAGTAGTTGGCGCGCAAATAAGTATCTGCTAGTCTTTGGGTTGTCTTGTGTTTCGATTTCTTTTAAGTTATAAGAAATACAGCTTATAACAAATTGTCTTTTAGCCCTTCTTTTGTTTCGAAAATTTTAAATTACCCCAAATCTCGTGGCCCCGTTGGGTTCGTGTCACAACATGGTATCAGAGCAATGTTCCTGAGATAAACACACGCACCATCAGCTGGATCAAATTTCATCGTCTGTTCTTCTAAGTTGTGAGTTTATTTTCATAGCATTGTCTTTAAATTAATTAGCATGTTCTGATATATGTATGTGGTGGATTACAGGCTATAGAATATAGAATGGCAGGAAGAGGAAGAACTAGACGAAGTATTCCTTTAGAAGAAACTGATAGTGATAATAATGCTAATATTACGCAATTGTTAAGGCTGCTAGAGTAGAACAAAATAACAGAGGCAATGGCCAATCTTCCAGCAGCAGGGGACCTAGTAATGACGATTCCCAAGAGAAGTTTAGACGACAGAAACCCAAGGAATTTAGTGGTACTACTGATCCACTAGTTGCAGATAGTTGGATTAAATCCATGGAGGTTATCTTCGAGTATCTCCAAATGTCTGATTTGGATAGGCCAAGGTGCGCTATCTACATGTTGAGGGAAGATGCGATGATTTGGTGGGAAGGAGCCAAGTTGTCTGTGGATCTGCTGAATCTCACATGGACAGATTTCAAACAAGTATTCTATGAACAATACTTCACGGCTGGAAAGAGGTCTGAATTGAAGAGGGAATTTTTGACCCTCAAACAAGGAGTTTAACCGTACAGGAATATGTGCGGAAGTTTGAAAGATGGTGCTATTTTGTGCCACTGATAGGAAGTGACCCAAAGAGAAATTGAGTCACTTTGTAGAAGGATTAAAGCCGATGTTCAAAATGAATGTTAGATTATCTGTGCCAAGAACTTATAGAGAAGCAGTGGATAGAGCCCTGCAAATTGAAAGAGATTGGAAAGATGTTGATGAGGAAAGGCAGCAGAAGCGACAAGCCTTTCAGCAGAAGGACCAGAGGCCATTCAAGAAACAGAACAAGAACCAGCAGAGGCCTCAAGAGCAAAAGCCTCTATTTATCCAACCTATTAGCTCTGTTCATGCTGGTAATAATAGAACAGAATGTCCCAAGTGTCACAAGAATCATCTGGGGCAATGCAGACTTGGACAAAACGTCTGCTATAAATGTGGAATGCCTGGACATATTTTGAAAACTTGTCCAAAGCTCAAACAACTGGTGACCAGCAGAGCCTTTGTCATGACAGCTGAACAGGCTCATCCAGACTCGACAGTAGTCACAGGTAAAATTTCGATAGCTGGATTTCCTTCTCTGGCTTTGATAGATTCAGGAGCTACCCACTCATTCATTTCTGCTGAATTTGTTAAGAAATTTCCTATCCAGCCGTAGCAAGTAATGATAGGTTATTGTGTGTCGGTGCCATCAGGGGAGAAGCTGGTATCGCACGAATTGTTTAGGAGTTTAGAACTTAAACTTCAAGGACATAAGATCACTGCTGATTTGATTGTGTTGCCGATGCCAGAATTTGATATGATTTTGGGAATAGATTGGCTAACTAAGTATGGGGTAGTAATTGACTTTAAACTACGAGCAATAGTTGTCAACCCACCAGGAAAAGGGTCATTCCAGTTTTTGGCAAAACATGTTGGTAAAGTCCCTTCAATTTTATCATCCTTAGTAGCAGCTGATAGACTCCAACTTCCAGACGTGGAGATAGTAAATGAGTTTCCTGAGGTTTTTCCTCAAGATATCCAGGGATTACCACAGGACAGGGAGTTAGAGTTTTCAATTAATCTAATTCCAGGAGCTGCTCCAGTATCTAGACCACCATATAGATTAGCTCCATCAGAAATGAAAGAACTGAAAGAACAAATACAAGATCTCCTGGAAAAGGGGTTTATTAGACCAAGTACTTCCCCTTGGGGAGCCCCTGTTTTATTTGTTAAGAAGAAGGATGGGAGTATGAGGTTATGTATAGATTACCGGGAGTTGAACAAATTGACGATCAAGAATAAGTATCCATTACCCAGGATAGAAGATCTGTTCGACCAATTGAGAGGGTCAGTAGTATTTTCTAAGATCGAATTGAGGTCGGGATACCATCAACTGAAGATTAAGGCATCTGATGTTTATAAAACAGTCTTTAGAACTAGGTTGGCCATTATGAATTCCTAGTTATGCCCTTTGGACTTATGAATGCTCCATCAGCTTTTATGGATTTAATGAATAGGGTCTTTCAACCATTTTTGGACCAGTTTGTAGTTGTATTAATTGATGACATCTTAGTGTATTCTAAGACCAGAAGGGAGCACGTTCAACATTTAAGAATCGTACTTCAGACTTTGAAAGATAAGCAATTGTTTGCAAAATTTAGCAAATGTGATTTCTGGATGGAGAAAGTATCGTTCTTAGGCCATATAATTTCCAAGGATGGAATAGAAGTTGACACAGCCAAGGTAGAAGTTGTTCGCTACTGGCCAGCACCAAAGAGTGTTGCAGAGATAAGGAGTTTCTTGGGTTTAACTGGATATTATAGGCGATTTATCCAAGGATTCTCTAAGATTGATGTTCCCTTGACTACGTTAACGAGAAAACAGGTGAAGTACAACTGGACATTTGAATGTCAAAACAGTTTTGACAAACTGAAGCAAGCATTGATTGAAGCACCTGTATTGACAATGCCAACTGATGAAGGAAAATTTGTAATTTATACCGATGCTTCTAAGTTGGGACTAGGAGCTGTGTTGATGCAGGATCGTAAAGTCATATCATACACATCTAGGCAGCTGAAGGATCATGAGAAGAATTACCCAATGCATGACTTGGAACTGGAAGCTGTTGTCTTTGCCCTTAAGATATGGAGGCATTACCTATATGGGGAGAAGTGTGAGATATTCACAGATCACAAAAGTTTGAAATACTTCTTTACCCAGAAAGAATTGAATATGAGGCAGAGGCGATGGTTGGAGCTGGTTAAAGATTACGATTGTACTATCAGTTATCATCCAGGAAAAGCAAATGTGGTAACTGATGCTCTAAGTAGGAAATTAGTAGGACTTGCGCAGTTGATTGTCCAGAAGCCGTTGGCAGCTGATATTGAAATATTTGGACTCGAGATAGTGTCCAGCAGCAGTAGTAATTTGATTTTAGCAGACCTCTCAGTAAGATCAAATTTGTTAAACCAAATTCGAGAAGGTCAGCTGCAAGATGAGCAACTGAAAAAATGGGTTAAACAAGATAAAGAAAGAGGCAGTAGTCTATATTTTTCAGAAGATGGAATTGTTAGGTATTTTGGTAGAATCTGGGTACCTCAAGTAGATGATTTAAGAACTGAACTTTTGAAAGAAGCTCATACAGCACCATATTCAGTACATCCAGGAAGCACGAAAATGTACAAGGACCTCCAGCAGTTGTATTGGTGGCCAGGAATGAAAAGGGATGTTGCTAGATTTGTAGCTGAATGTTTGACGTGTCAGTTGGTGAAGGCTGAACATCAGCGACCAGCTGGATTGTTGAAACCACTTCCTATTCCAGAATGGAAGTGGGAATGCATAGCGATGGATTTTGTGACTGGATTACCAAGGACAGCTCAAGGATATAACTCCATTTGGGTTATAATTATAGACTCACTAAGTCTGCTCATTTCTTACCAGTTAAAACAACATATGAGGTGAGCAGATACGCAGAATTGTATGTTAAGGAAATAGTGAGGCTACATGGAGTTCCAGTTTCCATTATATCAGACAGAGATCCTAAATTTACATCAGCTTTTTGGAAAAGTTTGCATAAAGCTATGGGTACAAAGCTAACATTCAGTACTGCGTTTCACCCCCAGACTGATGGACAATCAGAAAGGGTGATTCAGATTTTAGAAGACTTGCTCAGAGCTTGTATTGTGGATTTTTCAGAAAGTTGGGATTCGAAATTGCCACTGGTAGAATTTTCCTATAACAACAGTTTCTAAGCTTCAATTCAAATGGCTCCATATGAAGCTCTCTATGGTAGAAAGTGTAGAACACCACTTCATTGTGATGAAGTTGGTGAAAGAGCTAGTTTGGAACCAGATATTGTGGAGCAAACAGCAGCATCTGTTAGAAAAATAAGAGAAAGAATGAAAGATGCTCATAGCCGACAGAAAAGTTATGCAGATAATCGAAGAAGGGAACTGAATTTTGAGATAGGAGATCACGTATTTTTTAGAATAGCTCCAATGAAAGGAGTTATGCGTTTTGGAAAGAAAGGGAAGTTGAGTCCAAGGTATATTGGACTATATGATATTTTGGAGAAGATAGGAATGTTAGCCTATCGTTTAGCACTGCCACCGCAGCTGGCAGCAGTACACAATGTTTTTCATGTATCAGCTTTGAGGAAATATATTACCAACCCTTCGCATGTATTAAGTCATGAACCAATCCAGTTAACACCGGATTTAAGTTATGAAGAGCGATCAGAAAGAATTCTCCTCCGAGAAATTAGAAGATTAAGAAACCGTAGTATTCTTATGGTTAAGATACAATGGTCTAATCAGTCGGAGCGAGAAGCAACTTGGGAAACAGAAGCTGATATGCTAAGTCTTTACCCACATTTATTTGGTATGTAAATTTCGAGGACGAAATTTCAATAAGGAGGGTAGAGTTGTAGCGCCCCAAAATCCATAGGACCACATTTATGCATTTTATTGATCTCATGGGCCAAATTGGCAATTTTAAATGTTATGTATTTGCTGATTCATTGATTACAGAACATAAGATGCGTTGCGGCTGGTTCCAGCAGATGACTCCAAAGAGTGATGCACGAGCTGGTTTTAAATCGATTGAAATATTTTGAGGAGGACAAATGATTTCTTTTGAAAAAGGTTTGGGGTTTTACAAATTAAAACGATATGTAGGGAATTTTGCTAAATTTTGTAAGTGTGTCATGCTTAATTTTACAAGTAGCTTGCCACTAATCCCTTTCATATAAAAACCTGTTTTCAAAGTAAGATCTTTATCATTTGCAAAGAAAACCTTCGGTGTTCTTCAAAATATTTTTCAGAGAGTTCGCGTTACTCAAAGAAAAGATTTCTGTAGGAATTGGTTGCTGTCGCAAAGCTTTGTTTAAGGCAAGTAAAAGCTGATTCTTGACTCACCATTTAAAGCATATATTGATGTTCTTGAGTCTTCTTGCCTATATGCTATGTTATGTTTAGTGTTCATGTTTAAAATGATTTTATACATGTTCAAAGGAAATAATATGGGTTCGAAAATGATGTTTTGATGTTTATGATGCTTCCAAAATGTTTTTCAGAAAGTTTATGACATTTTAAAGTGCTGAGAATTCGAGTTTATTCCCAGAATATTTATGAATGTTCTTCAATTTAGTAGTTGTAATATCAGAATTTGATAACGGTGTCATCGGTAGTTGCTAGTCGAATCATTATGAAGTTTGGTTTGATAGGCAACGGCTGGTAGCATAGTTGTTGTTTTGATGTTACATATACCCAGTTTTATTCTAACAGTTGCATTTCCTTGTTAAAATTCAGCAGCTGCATTGTTTTCGTAAATTCAGTAGATGCACTGTTCATCAGCAGGTGCATGTTTGTTATTAAAATCCAGTAGATGCACTGTTCATCAGCAGATGCATTTTATTGTCAAATTTCAACAGTTGCAATATTTGTTTCTAAAAGTACTGTTCATTGCAGCTGGTATTAGTCTTGCGACTGGTATTGTTCATTGCGTCTAGTTCTATAGATATTAGCGCTTTTCTTGCGACTGGTTGTTTAACGTTTTTCCTTACGACTGGTTGATGCGCTAACGACGTCGTTCCCTTAAGTTATAAAATATCAGCAAATAGTCTTACGTCATCATATCTGTTACTTACTTCAACGACATCGTTTCATTTAATACGTTGTGTCAGTAAAAGACCTCGCAGCTGGTTTCTGTTCATTCCAGCTGGTTTCTTTTAGCGATATTTGTGAACAGTAGAAATCTGTTTTTGTTTCATAAGTACTGTTCCATTTTCTTACGACTGGTTCCTGTCTTGCGACTGGTTCCTATTCCTTGCGACTGGTTATTTCTTGCGACTGGTCTCATTTCAATGTTATGTATCCTTAATTCGAATTCGATACTCAGTAAATTTTAAAAATGGGAAGCGAGAGTTTTAAATGATGGAACCCGATGATGTTTAAGAAATTTCAAAGAAAAAAAAGATGTTAATGGAACCAAAGATTATTTTAAGATTATGGCATAAATAGTTGACGGTCACCAAGGAGATGTTAGAGTAGATGCCCAACTAGCCAACTTGTGGCGTGTGGATTTATAGACTCTTGTATATGACAATCTTTATATATGATATTCGCATTTATTTATATGGCATTCTTTACTTTCATTGTATATATGATGATTTACAATTGCGTTGAGTAAAGACCTAGAATGCACTAAAGCGTATGTTAGATGTGATAGTGGGTGTGACGGCTATCATGAAACACATCTAATAGTCGCTCTGTATTCTGAACATGTTCCTAGTCGATTGGGCCGTCAAAATGAGGATAAGGCCGCCCGAGTTCGAGACTAGTATCTGCGATGCAAAGTACCATGTTTCATTGGTAGGGAACATTGTGATGTTCTGAGCATGCAGATAGATAGTGACCAGGTGATCTATCGAACTACCCTCGTTCGGACTTTCCAAGTGGTTACCATTTGTCGAGTGGAGTGGA
>KQ996358.1:164063-187519 GCA_001598015.1 Dorcoceras hygrometricum
CCCACGGCTAGCTGTATCCCTGAACCATTGAGGGTCACACAAGTACTGGATTCGAGATTCCCGCACGGATACTCAGCTCAATGTGTTGAGCATACGAAGAGGATTTTGGGAGTGCGACTTCCTAAAAAGTCAACAGAGGTCAAATCGTGATTTGTCGATGTTGAGGGGCAAAACGGTCATTTTGCACTGGGGTTCTGAAAAATGGTTTTTCAGATCATAGTATTCAGTTTTGGAAACTGAGTCGATCCGTCCGATCTGATCGGCGATCGGATCTACGATGAAGTCTCGGTGATGGGGATGAACGGAATGTTCATTCGTTGGACCCGGGCCCATTGGGCCGGATCCAAACCCATCACCAAGTCTACTTAAGTAGGCTAAGGCTTTAATCTAAACACTTCATCATTAGACTCCTAACCCTAAACCTAATTGTAGCCGCCGCCCCCTCTCCTCTCTACAAGCCTCACGCCGCCGCCGCTTCGCCGGAAAATTGTTTCCGGCCTAATTTTTCGAGGAGAATCCGTTGGCGATAAAATCCTTCAGCCTTATAGTGCAGGCTGATTGGAGGGATATCGATTCCGATCGTGGACCTGATTGACGGATCTACCGCCACCTACCGTGAAGAGCCGGCGTTCTTGCAATTCCGGTTGGAGCCAGGCACAAGTGCCAGCAAGGTATTCCTTAAAACCCTATGAATGTCATAGATATGATTTGTATTATAGTATTGATCGTCTCCCGGCACATGTCTTTTTTGTTCTTCCGCTGCCTCACCGGGGGGCATGATCCGGATCCCAACAGGAGAAGGGTGAGCAGTTGTCTAGATGTCGACTGCCCTTTCATATGAGCTATATGCTAAAACTGATATCGGAAGTCATTTTGATCAAAGTGCAACACGGACCATGAGGAGCTTATATGCCATAACTCTAAAGAAAAGATATTGATGGTGAGATCTGGGCTATTATCCCCTGTCTCCACGTTTAAAGAAAGAAATGTTTATGAAACGTTTATGATGAATGTCATAGATATGATTTGTATTATAGTATTGATCGTCTCCCGGCACATGTCTTTTTTGTTCTTCCGCTGCCTCACCGGGGGGCATGATCCGGATCCCAACAGGAGAAGGGTGAGCAGTTGTCTAGATGTCGACTGCCCTTTCATATGAGCTATATGCTAAAACTGATATCGGAAGTCATTTTGATCAAAGTGCAACACGGACCATGAGGAGCTTATATGCCATAACTCTAAAGAAAAGATATTGATGGTGAGATCTGGGCTATTATCCCCTGTCTCCACGTTTAAAGAAAGAAATGTTTATGAAACGTTTATGTATTGATCAGATGTCTACCTGCGTATTTAAACTTGTTATTATTCAGGTTTTACTTGCTGAGCCTTTAGGCTCACTAGCTTTTAAAATGGTGCAGGTGCGACAGCTGGAGAACGAACAGAAGGTGAAACTTGAAATCAGCTGCTGGGTGGTGTGTGTTTATCCAAGGCCTACGTTTTCCGTGTCTCAGTTGTATCGTTTTGATTTAGAATGTACTGTATTGGATCAGTTGCAACGATTGTATATTTACATAGAGTAGCAACTGTTGTAAATCGCAATTGCAAATATCAATGAAAACTGTTTTCCGCAAATATTTCAGTAGTTGGCGCGCAAATAAGTATCTGCTAGTCTTTGGGTTGTCTTGTATTTCGATTTATTTTAAGTTATAAGAAATACAGCTTATAATAAATTGTCTTTTAGCCCTTCTTTTGTTTCGAAAATTTTAAATTACCCCAAATCTCGTGGCCCCGTTGGGTTCGGGCGTCGCAACCCTGCTCGGCGTCTCCTCGGCCTGCTCCCTAGTCATGACGTTGGCCTGAGCATGCTGAGGTCCAGAATAGAACGGCTGAGACGACTGTCTGAATCGCGACGGACCAGGCTGCTGGAACGGCCTGAACGGAGTCTCACCAATCCTGGGCTGCTGAAACTGAGGGGGACGACCCCTAGACTGTCCTCCTCGACCCTGAGGCGGGGCTGCGGCCTGCTGCGATCCCACTGACGGACACACCCTAGCAAAATGCCCATACTGACCGCAAATATTGCAAGATCCCTGCACTCCAACACACTGGGTAGAAGGATGCTTGCCACCACAAAAACCACAGAACTCAGCCCGAGAACCACTGCTACTCGAGCTACCTGAACCAGACGAACCAGAACCAGACTTCTTCTTGAACTGTTGACCGTGGGGTCGAAACCTCTGACGGCCAGACTGCCGTGCCACCTGCGGCTGCTGCTGCTGCTGGGGCTGATGGGCTGCTTGGAAGGACTGCGAAGACTGCGCTCCCTGAACAGCAGGACGACCATCCTGCGCTACCTGCTACCTACGAGCACGACGACTCCTCAAACCCTCCTCAATATCAATAGCAGTATCAACTGCTTCAGCATAAGTCTTGGGTTTGCTTGTCAGCACCATCTGATACAGTTCCTCATTCAAACCCTCTAAGAATCTGGTCCTCTTGGCCCTCTCCCGACATGAAACGTGAGGGACGTAAGCCAAAAAAGAATAAAACTTCCTAGCATACTCCCAAACAGAAATCGAGCCCTGCTCCACATGATCAAACTCCCGCTCACGGGCATTCACATAAGACTCAGGAACATACTCCTGCCTAAAAGTCTCGCAAAAGCTGTCCCAAGTAATCCCAACGCCAGTCTCCAACAAAGTACTAGAAGCACCTCGCCACCAGCGCTCTGCACCCTTCCTCAACTGGTGGGTCACCAAACTCAACCGAAGCTCGTTGTCATACTGGACACGATCGAAAAGACCAGTGATGTTCCGAAGCCACGAATCTGCATCCTCGCTCGACTCGTCGCCATTGAAGACATGAGGGTTCATCCTCTGAAACCTCGCTATCACAACGTCCATCCTCTCCACAAGGGTAGGCAAGTCACCAACTTCCTCCTCCTCATCATGTCTACTATGAGTACGACTAGGAGCACTACGCCGATCCTTGTTATATCCTGCCGATTCCTCAAACTGCCTCACACCTCTACCACGACGTCTAGGAGGCATCTACGAATACACTCAACAGGATAAGCAACAGAGAACAGATACAGCATAGATATCACAACAATAAGCAGCACGTAATCACATAAGTCAAGCACATGCAACACACGACACTGTGCCTAGACTCAAGTGTGATCAAAGAAATCGAGCTTATCCCAACTTAAGCTCTGATACCAAAAATGTCAGGCCTCGTGCTCACAACAGAGTTAAAACACACAAACACAAGCGGAAGCTACTAAAAGCGGGTAAATTTTTTTTTTTGCTTTTGGCCAGACGGTTTAAAACAATATAATTTAAAAATACAAAAATACTCAAAATAGATATCCCAGTTTACAAAACCAACCAAACAAAGGCTACAAGCCCACGACCACCAATATAGCAACAACATGTATCAGATACCTGGCAACAACCATAACCGAATGTAACAGACTACAAAAAAAGCACAGGGCATCCCCTGGCTAACAATACTGATACATAAATATATGCTATACGCTATTGGGATACTCTAACCACCTCCTGGGGCACCTCTAGCTGGGTCAGCACCACGACCAGCTGGATAACCTGGGAAACCTGAACAACACAACAGGCAAAGAAAACAACCAAGCCCTAGAGGGACATGGGGTCAAACCCCAGTACGGAGAGCAACTATAAAACAGCAGTAAACAGCAAGAATAAAATGAAGATGCTATGCATGAGACCAGGGACAACAGCCGAAGGCTACAACCAAGGAAGGGAGCCAAAGAAATCAATGCACAGCTCAACGGAATCTGCAACAAACGGTGGCCATGGGGTGTATTCAAAGTGTGGTAATGAGCCACTCGCCTTGACACTACACCCGAATACCAGATGCATCAAACAGCTCGACCTACCGTTGCCCAACCTATGAATTGTGGTAGTTATAGGGGTTAACAAACCCAGCAGGGAGATGAGAGTGCGGTATCGCCGCTCGCCCTCGCATCCTGGTAAGAAAACAGAGCAACAACAACGAAACAATGGCTACAACAGCTGGAAATAGAACGGCATGCGTGTATGAAACATGCTGGAAAATCAATAAGCATAAATCATATGCACAACATCAATTGTACACGACAATAATTCACAGCTATTTCATAAAACAGCAACCTCACAAGGCAACTAAACACGGCAGCCACAACCAACCAGCAACTACAAATTATCCAAGCCATACACACGCTGCATTTACAAGCTCAACCCGTACCTCTAATTTTGATTTACCCAAATCAGATTCCTCAAAGGAACTTAGCAAGTCACGGCCTGCACAAAATCTGCCAAAATACACGGTGCACATATTTCAGGAAAATGCTAACACAACTCACGGCCAACTACAAAAAAACTCTCGGCTGGAATCTATACACTAAAACCAGCGCTTATTCTAACAATTCTACTCAACAGGTAGCTGAAATAAAGGCTAGGAACAAGATCACAAAGCTAAAACCGAAAGGCTACCTGCACGCACAAACACACTACCGAAGATAGCAGCTTCGTGCTTTTGCTCCAGCCAACGAAAGCCTCCAAAATCGATAAGGAATGAAAGAGCTTGAGCGGTTTACAATGGTCAAACAAATTGTGGTCAAATAACGTCAACTCAGATCGGACAATCAGATCACGAGCAGAGTGGTTTACAATGGTCAAACAAATTCAATTCACATCGGACAATCAGATCGCAACATCAGATCGGCTCGGAGTATAATTAGATCGCGACTGCAGCTTGGGAAAAATAAGCAGATCGCGAACTTAGCTTAAAATTATTAACAACTTAGAAAATTTCCTTAGTATGAAGAAATCGAAAATATATAAGAAAACATTATAGACACAAAAACATGTAAGCTGCTTGTAAGCTACTGAAACTGATGGATCTGGATAACAGATCCAGAATTGTGTTTTGAATTACACAAAACCTGTTACTATGTTTCTAATGTTCCTACTTAGCGTGCAGGAGAAGATGAGTTACCTGACAGCAGCTGGAGAGCCATCGAGAACTTTTCAGATGTTAGTTAAGATGTGAAGACCAGTGCTTATCAGGAAAGTTCACAGTTGGTTTGGTTTATCACTTAGACAGCAGCTGGATTAGCAATGGAGACGTACAAAGTTGAGTCAGTTGTTCGTAATCAGGCCGAGGCCAAGTTTGACCAGCAGCTGTGATAATCGCTAAAAGAGAGTATGAACCAGCTGGAGCGCTAAGGGGATGATGAATCAGCTGCAAGCGCTAAGGTGTTCATGGATCAGCTGTTGATGGAAGCCAAAGTGGAGTCTGATCAGACGTTGTTTAGTGAAGTCTGATCAGACGTTGATATCTGGACCAGCTGGTGCATGAAGATGTAATTCAGATGCTGTCCAGACGATGTTAATCAGCTGTTGCGCAAACATAAATGAATCAGATGTTGATGTGAAGAGGAATCTGGAATCAGCGATGATGATTTCAGCATTACTGATTGGAAAAGTTATGATCAGCAACTATGACGTCAGTAATATCAGCAGACAACTAGATAGATCAGCGATGATGATGTCAGCAGTGATGTCATCACAATCAGCAGTTGACAAGAGAAGCGCAAGAGATGGAGCGACGTCGTTTAACTTTTAACAGTGAATCAGACGTAGCGCGAAGAAAAGATGAATCCAGATGAGAGCTACAGTGGATCATTTATCCAGACGCAAGCTACAGTGATCCAGTCGCAAGCTGCAGTGAAATTAAAAGAAAACCAGTCGTTGGGTAATCCAGACGCAAGCTACAGTGGATCATGCAATCAGTCGTTGACAGAAGATGATTCGGTAGTTGCTCGAAGACAAAGATGTATATACCAGCTGTTGCAATGAAGGTGAACCAGCTGTTGCGCGAAGTGTTGTGATGAAGAAAAGACAACAGCTGAGCGAACAGCTGTTGAACAATTTTTTGGAGCACATTCAGCTGTTGGGATGTAATCAACGCTCAATATGGAAAGAATCAATGGCTGAAATTGAGTCGTGCAAATGCCTTAAATCAAGGGGACAAGATTTGTAATATTCTGGGAAATAGTACAATATACAGAGGATGGTTGCACCAATTTGGTAAGAAGACAAATTGGCCTTGACAAGCGCAGAAGAGATTTGAATTTACTGTCTAACGGCCATATTTGGAGAGGAGCTATATATACAAGAAGCACTGTTGAAGACAAGTGATTTTGACAGATTAATTAACACAGTGCAAAATACAGAGGGAAGAAAATTGGAGACGAAGTAGTCGACCGCCATTAGAGAGGAGCACATAACGAATGTCGACTGCTGAGTCTCAATCAGCTTTTGTAGAAGCATTTTCCCAGTGTGTGAGATTTATTCATTTGAGAGTTGAGAGATACACTGTAAAATCTCACACACACAGATTCACTCGCATATTTTGAGAGATGTGCGAAATTGATTAGCGAGTGAATCACAAACCATCATCAGATCCCGTCCAAGCACGAAGACGTTAAATCTATGTTTGTAGCCTTTCTCACATAGGCGTAAAACAAGTGAGTGACACACAGTTGCGGCTGTTGTGTATTTGTTGAGGATATGAGTTCACCTGGAGCGAGGCTCGGTGACTCATCTTCTAATGGAACCTTCGTGAAGAAGGAAGCAGGGGAGATGTAGGAGATTGAGCTCCGAACTTCCAGAAACAAATATCAGTGTATTGTATTCTTTTATTTATTTACAGTACTCCGCATATGCACTTTAATATTAGCACGCACGCATAACATATTGCACACACAGTAGTCGAACAGATTTCTGTAAACAGAAATCTGTTTGTGTTGAGTTTTAAAATTAGGATTCAGTTCTGATGTTTTCCGCATGTTTTTATTACATACCAGATCTATCTTCGGTGCTCTGTTTTATGTTCAAGAACCATGAGCTTTTGTAGCTCCTTTATAGCAGCGCAAAATTTTTATTTAACAGTAGCAGCGCTTGCTTGTTTTAATTTCCTATCCTTCGGTCCTATCAGAAACAAAAGTACGTAAGCTGCTTGTGAGCTACTTGCAGAACATCGATGTGACGTCCAAACCCATGGGTGTCAATGGAATTGGATAAAATTTAAAAATTTTGAACAAGTCGAAGGACAAAACTCGAATAAAGTAAGCTGTATTTCTTTACACAAAGCTGAAACGAAGCTAATGGCGCCAAAGGTAAATAGTGGTAAACAGATTTGACAAAACAGATCTTGATTCACGATGCAAAATGCG
Source organism: Dorcoceras hygrometricum (assembly GCA_001598015.1). NCBI lineage: Eukaryota > Viridiplantae > Streptophyta > Magnoliopsida > Lamiales > Gesneriaceae > Dorcoceras > Dorcoceras hygrometricum. Next base: position 171,319 of record KQ996358.1, read on the forward strand.
ATATTACAACTACTGTAACTCTATATAACTTCACTATTGTTGTAACAGATCTTAATACAGCTCGTCAAAAGATCCAAAACAACAAAAGCTAAGAGTATGCGGAAACGCTGACCATTGACAAACACAGTCCCCTGAATCTAATTCAACTTGCACCACCTGCCTGCTCCTGAGCTGCCTCACCTGCATTGGGAAAACTAGTGAGTCTAGGGGCTCAACAAGTAAAACTGAATATAACAAAATCACATAAATGCAGGTATAACTGAAAACTGAAATCTCGCTACTGAAAGACAACTCGAAACTCAAATCTGAATTGCTTATACTGGATGATTTATGGTCTAGAGGCTCTCTGGTGGTCCTTGTGCATGAAGCATGTTAACTGATCAGTAACTCTCTGTGAAGGGATTACAATATTTCCATAATCCTGTCCCTTCCATGAAGGGATTACGGTCCTACTGTAATCATGTCCCTTCCTTGAGTGACTGGGTCCTCTATGCCATAACTTCTCAAATCTGAACTTTACTTTCTTTCTGAAATAGCTTTATACTAGCTCTTGATCGAAAGTCGATCACTAAAATCTGGTAGATTCACTGCTATGAAACTCATTTTATTTAAAAAGCACTACTGAGTGTACAGTTGGACTCGGAGCTGAGGACCAGCTCTGAAGAAATCAACTCGGGAGTGCAAATAAGACGTGGTTCTAGGAAATCAGGTTTCGTGAAAACAGATCTCTCTCGGGAAAACAGATGTCACTGGAAAACAGATCTCACTGGAAAACAGATGTCATGTGCAAAAGTCAGCTTTTGGTTATCTAAACAGATCTTAGGTGCGGTATAGGCATACAGATGTGAGCAACAACTTTGGCTAAGGAACACGACTTATGAATAGTTGAAACAGATCTTGCTGAAAAAAAACAGATCTTACTGCGAAAATGCTAACTGAAATATTATAACAAGTGTTTCGGATTTTGGTAGATTACTCAGCTATGAGAAACTCAACAACAGATTTGGTTAAAGACAAGTTACGCGTAAAACACTTGGCTAGGAACACGAAATACTGCTTCCACTCAAACAGATTCTAAACAAACTGGCTTCGCTTATCCAACCAGAACTTGCTCACGATCTAACCAGCGTTGCCTATTCGCTTAGATTCAATGTCCAGAGTCTTCACAGTACTTAGGAAAACGAGGACTTCTATTGGATTTCTTACCTGGAATCTGTACAACTCAGTATATTTTTTAAAAAAAAACACCATTGCTGGTTAAACTTTCTGGTGAGTTTCCTCAAAACTACAGCATCAAAGCAGTGAATCCATAGCTCAACTCAAACATTAATTGAAACTGAAACAGGCAAGCATACACAGGAAACAACGAAACAATATATATTTTCCAAATGCAGCAAGAATCAGATTTACTTGCCTGAAGATCGCAACGTGCAGATGATCGCGGCCGGAAGTCTCCTCAAGCACACTGGAAAACTACTGAACTTTGAAAGAACTAAAAGTTTTAATTGCAACCAAAATGAATCCAGAGGCTTACGTAAATCATTTTATACAAGGAAGAATGATTGAGTAGTAGGTAAAAATACTTGAGTAGGCATGACTGCCATGCCAACTCCTTTGTCCTCTTTAAAATATTTGTTAAAAGTTCTCTACTACTATTTTGATTTATAAACTTACCACAACATTTTACTAAAACATAGCTCCCATCCAAAAACTCATTTTTTGTTTGCGAAAGGAAACATTTCTGGATTATTTCAGGTTTGTGCTTGGGCGAAATCCTTCCGGAATCTTCTGACCGTTGCTTCAATTCTAAAAAAAGAAGGAATCAGATTTGAACTAGAATCTGAATGCTCAAAAATCTCAAAACAGCCTTTAGAAAAGAAAGGCTAAACAATTTGTGGTTCTATGGATTTTTGGGGCGCTACAATCGAAGAATTTTCAAGAAGAAACTGGATCGAACATCATAAAACATTTTCTAACAAACTTCTGAATCAAAACTTTATCAAGCCAATACTTATCTCAAGAAATCTACATGAACTTAACTCTGCATTTGAAAAAATTCAAAAACGTTTATCAAACCTTTAAAACTCATACAAATATGCAACCAGAATCATATATGATTTCAAAAGTGCAGCAAGAAACAGAGTTTACTTGCTTCAATATAAAACATTTTCTAACAAACTTCTGAATCAAAACTTTATCAAGCCAATACTTATCTCAAGAAATCTACATGAACTTAACTCTGCATTTGAAAAAATTCAAAAACGTTTATCAAACCTTTAAAACTCATACAAATATGCAACCAGAATCATATATGATTTCAAAAGTGCAGCAAGAAACAGAGTTTACTTGCTTCAATTGATGAACACAGCTAACAGAAGTCCTCCGATGTTGAACAACTTACAAGCGCGATCCAAAAATCACTTTGAAAGAGATGAAGTTTCGGTCGGTTGGTTGAGAGTTCTTCATCGCTTTAAAATGAAAATCTTTTTGAAGAGTTTGATTGTGGTGATTGTGAAGTGATAATTCGTGTATTTAAAAGAAAAATAAAGCATGAACTCGACATTTAGAACATCTTTGAAAGCACAGCTTCGTATACAAGCATGCATAAATCGTACCGAATTTAAAATGGGCTGAACCGTGCTTGTTAGTATTCGATCGGCCGATTTCTGTGAACAAGGTTCCTGTTCTAAATCTAAAAATTCAGTTTGGACGAAAATTGAATCGCTGAATTTGAAGCTAAAGAAGGATACTGAAATTAGAAAATGAAACTCTTCAAAATTTAGATCTATCATTGTGAATTTATGGATTTTCTGAACGTTACGGTGCATATCGAAACTTGTCCAAAACATTACTTCGTTCTTATTGTCTTGACAAAGTAATAAGTAAAAATTTTAGATGTCAGATGATGTAATAGGAAATATGATATTACGAGGAGGAAAATTGATTATCTTTTTATACCCATCATATATCTTTAAACATGTGCAATACATTATATCTGAGAAATTTATTACATTTTAAGACTTACCATGTAATCTCTAACACAAGTACAATGCACGTACAACCTGAACTAATTTAAAATAAATATAATTAATTATACTTTTATTTTGAGAATTAATTACATCATGAGAACTATCATATATTTAATATACGATGCAATGTACGATGCGATTGAAACTAATATAAAACATAATATCAACTAATTATATTTTGAGAATTTAATTACATTTTTCGGGGAACATACAATCCTTAATACATATGCGACTGGAGCTTAATATAAATAAAATATTGATCAATATATATTTGAGAGATAATAAATTTTTAAACATACCATATAATCAATGTACGTGTTCAACCAAATTAATATAAATTAATATCTTTTTGCGAAAAATTAATTAATCTTTTGAGTTTTGACCTAACGTATATCTTCACTACACAAAACTGCTAGCAGAATAAATACAAAATAAAATATTAATTATTATGTTTTGTTCACGGCTCTAAATTACATTTTGGACTGCCATATCGTACTAATACATGTGCAACAAATAGGGCATAACTGATATAAATATAAATATAAATAGAATAAAAATAATACTAGATCATTTATTCTTTTAGAAATTAATTACATTTTGAGACTTAAATATTGCTATATAATCTGATTAATTTATTGTGTGTTTTCTGATTTCTCTTACACATCCTCTCAAGCATTTCAAATGTCATTGCCTAAAACTTCAGCAGCCCTCACAAGAACACTCACTTCTCAATCCCTAAGATCTTCGTTCTACACAATTCTTGAAAGAATTCTGCATAAACCTGAAGAAAATTTGAAATGGGTTCGACATCTATGCTGCAATTTCAAGATTTGAACGACCCTCCAGCCGCTAAAATTGTGCCCAAAATTGAACCAAAGCTTGAACCTTTGGATGAGCCATCACCGCCGACTCCTCCTCCACCACTGTCCACACCGCCTACCCTGTCCCCTTTCGCCGCCTCCGATGTGTTCTCTGAATTCTCCCGCATTTCTGAGATGTTCCGCTCTGCCTTCGGACAATGCCCCGCCGGAAACGGAGACGGTTCGGTCCTACCCGAGGCCGACCCGGATTCTCTGGCACTGGTCCCTGTTCCCGGAACGGAACCCCACCTCTCGAACGTTACGGTCGCGGGAGCCCGTAAGCATGAGCAACGCTCTTCGGAGCTCGTTCGAGTAACTGATATGAAATCCGAAGATCAGCAGTACTATCGTGGGTTAGTTCGAAAAACCCGGATGCTGTACGATTCGTTGAGGGTATTTGCTGTGGCTGAAGATGAAAAGCAGAAGAATGGTGATACTGGGCACCTTCTGCATAGGCGGACGAGGGCGGACTTGAAAGCAGCGGCATTGATGCGAGAGCGAGGATTGTGGTTGAATCGCGATAAACGAATTGTGGGGGATATACCTGGAGTAACGATTGGGGATATCTTTTGTTTTAGGATGGAGTTGTGTGTCGTGGGATTGCACGGACAGCCGCAGGCTGGGATTGATTATGTGCCAGCTAGCCATAGCTCTAATGGGGAGCCTATAGCAACTAGTGTTATTGTTTCGGGAGGTTACGAGGATGACGAGGATTCTGGGGATATTGTAATATACACAGGCCATGGTGGACAGGACAAGAATGGGAAGCAGGTTATGCACCAGAAATTAGAATGCGGGAATCTAGCACTGGAGAGAAGCATGAACTATGGCATTGAGGTAAGGGTTATCCGTGGTTTGAAGTCCGGGGCCGCTGTTAATAGTAAAATTTATGTTTATGATGGTTTGTATAGAGTTGTTGAGACTTGGTTTGATGTGGGGAAGTCGGGATTTGGTGTTTTTAAGTTTAAGCTAGTTAGGATTGAGAATCAGGTGGAAATGGGGAGTAATGTGATGAAGTTTGCATATAATTTGGGGACTAAGCCATTAGATGTGCGGCCTAAGGGTTATGTGACACTGAATTTGTCGAAGAATAAGGAGAAATTTCCTGTGTTTTTGTTTAATGATATTGACGGGGACCATGACCCTGTACATTTTGAATATCTTACAACAACTATTTTCCCTCCATATGTGTCTAACTACGGGAGTAAGGCTGGATGTACATGTACTGGGGCATGTTTCAATGATTGCTTTTGTGCAATGAAAAATGGAGGTGAGTTTGCATATGATATGCATGGGACACTGGTGAGGGGGAAGCCATTGATTTTTGAGTGTGGCCCAAAATGTGGCTGCCCTCCCAGTTGCCAGAATCGTGTGAGCCAAAAGGGTCTTAAGAATCGATTTGAAGTGTTTAGGTCGAGGGAGACTGGTTGGGGTGTTAGATCGTTGGACATGATCCAAGCTGGCTCCTTTATTTGTGAGTATGCTGGAGTTGTTCTCACTCGTGAGCAAGTTCAGATTTTCACAATGAATGGTGATAATTTAATTTACCCGAGTCGTTTTGCTGACAGATGGTCCGAATGGGGTGATTTATCACAAATTTTTTCCGATTATGTTCGTCCACAACATCCAACAGTCCCTCCTTTGGATTTTGCCATGGATGTATCAAGAATGAGGAACTTAGCATGCTATATGAGCCACAGTTCATGCCCAAATGTTTTGGTGCAACTTGTGTTGTATGATCACAATAATGTGTCATTTCCTCATCTCATGCTGTTTGCTCTGGAAAAGATCCCTCCTATGAGAGAGCTTAGCCTTGATTATGGGGTTGCTGATGAATATATGGGGAAGCTTGCAATATGTATCTAGTTATCTCTCCGAGTGGTTCAATTTTGAAGATGATTGACCGCTTTCTAAGCAATGTACCAAGGTAAACCTGATTTTTTTACTTTTTATTTACACTTTGTTTTTTTCAAGAATTGTCCATAGTTTAAATGTTTTGACATCTTAGATCCGTATATGGCATGTTGACATTCACAGGCTGACTGGTAAGATTGTACTTCTCCGTCATAATTATTTTTAATTACTCTTGAGGCACATTGGTGTTTTACTTTGGAATTCGCTAAGATGAACATGGTAATGATTTAGTATTTAATTTTTTCCTTGAAGTGGGCTTTAGTTGAGATAGTTGGTTGGCCCACTTCACCTTTCTGAAGTTAATTTTTTGACTTCTTTTTTTTTTTTTTTTAGGGATTTCGTCTATACAGTACAAAGCAATGAGAAGTTATAAACCTTAACATAATATCGTTAAAACTAGGTGATTACGTTAAAATAGTTTTTAGAAACTAAACTTACTTGCAGTCTGTTCTCTATTTATCGTCAATTTGAAGCCTAGCAAAGAAAGGGTTAATGTGAAGTTAGTCTACGATTCATGTTGGCATAGTGAAAGTGGGCAAGAGTCTCTGCTATGTGCTGGAGTACAAGATCACGAGGCTGTTTGAAATGCCGAAATTTGGTTCTTTAATTGGAAAGCTGATGGAGCTTGCAAATGGTAGACCTAAAATAAGAATTATTGTAGCATGGTTGCAAGAAATAAAATGGAGTTAGGAGAAAGTGCAGCAGGTTAGAAACCCAGGTACAAATTATGCTACACCGTAGTGGACGCACTGTAGGTCAAGCTCTATTAATTGAAATTATCTATATTGATACTTTATCACCTGAACATAAGATAGTGACTACGAGTGCATGTTCTAAAAAGTTGGACAAGAGGAAGAGAGGGTGACCACCAAACTTAATTGGTTTGGATTTTAAGGGGAGTATCAAACTGTGTAAGGACAAGGTACTTTTTTGTGGAATTTAAAGGAGTACCAAACCGTTTAAGGACAATCTACGTTGGTAAGATGTTTGAAAACTAGAAGTTGATCCAAATAGGGCATGTGTAAAGATTTTGAAGCTGATTTGAACTTTAACATGCTATGTAAGAGACCTATTTACAGAGCTGCCTGCCAGAGCAGTGATGCAACAATTTCTGCATGAACTGATCTCACATATGTACTACTTTTTGATTTTAGTTTTATTTCAGTGCTTGTTTTTGATTACCTGATGTTAATTAATAGGCTAGAGAAATAATAGGTAGGAGCTGTAGAGGTGGGTGTCATGTAGGTTCCTTGTTTCTATAGATTGGATGTCCCATATATAAAGTATTACTACCTGACCTCAATTAACTCCGGCCTGTTTGATTTCTCAACTAGTAGACTCCCAGCTCCTGTTTCTTTACTTAATTTTGGCTTGATTATACATGAGTTTTACCTTATCCAAGTTGTCAATAACTAGAATCATGGAGAAAATGACCTAATCCTTACTAAATTCTCAAAGTAAAGTCCTAATTATCAAATTAAAGATCGTAATATTAATTGTTGACACTAACCCAAGTCATCTGACAAATCATAAAATCGAATTAGCATAAAGTTCAATGGTTTGACCTACTACCTATTACCTAATGGTAACTACCAAGCCCATCCATAGTGGAGTTCTACAAAATCAAATATCAACCTTCAAATTTTGAATCCTAAATGAGATTTACATTCTATAGAATATGAACAATTTATCAATATTTAAATACAATTGTTCAATATATAACTGTAAATGTGAAAAATGTAAACTACAAATTTATAACAATAATTTCTGTTTTGCTCTCTACTTCCCAACCGGTTGGCTTCAAATTCAAATGAAGCCATTCCTTCAACAGACAAGGGCTTAAAGTGGATGCAGAAACTTCTTAAGGCATTACAAACATGGCAACGCTGTGAAATGAGGATTCTAACGTATTTTGGAGATTGGAATGACATAAATGTCTAACCATGTTGAAAGGATAGAAAACAACCTGGGGAATTTAAAAGATGTATTGGTTATGTTCTTGGTTTTAACACAAAGACATTGAGAAATGTATTTCTAGAAACTTATTTTGCAAATTGATGTATGTTTAAATGTGTTATTTAAAGGTGATAGAAATTATGGCAGCGATCAAGTCATTCTAGTTTGTGTTGCACTAGTTTTAATCATGTATTGTTTTATATCTTTATTTTTCAAAGCAATTGCTAGATCCAATTATATTTTAAAATGAACATGTCTTGTTTACAATTTAAATATTAATTATGATTCATTTTTCCTTCTTAATTCAATTTCCTTGTACAGATATAAAGTGGATAATCTTTGTGAAGCCCCCCACAATTCCGGCTGTGTATTGCTGTAGCTTTTTGTGGATGGTATTACTTTGTGCAGTATCGCTTTTGTTGGATGGAGTTCTTTTTCCGTATGACAGTAAGTAACCTGCACCATTGTTGCAACTAAAGATACATAGAACTTTGATTAGATTTTCCACGACTGCGTGAACTAGTGTACTATTAGCCAATGCACGCTCAGATGGGAATCCATGTTGCATGAAAATATACAAAATTTATAGTTGCTTTTCTCAATGGATGATTCTAAGTTAAATCTTTTGAGTGCGCACAAGAACTAAGGGATAAAAAATCATGAAATAAGTGGAAATTTCTGAATCTGATATTGCGACTTTCTTAGAGAGACATGTATATATTACACTAAAAATAATTGAAGGAGAACTTCAGTTAAGTATATGGGAAATAATGAAATGTATATTCATGTCCATCCTTCCATCATAAATTACTTGTCTCGGAGATGAAAAAAACCACCTGTGGGTTGAAGTTGGGACATGTGGATTTTGGTGATTGTGAAGGCATGGATTTTGGTCCATGACAGAATGTGGAAAGTCTCTTAGGGTCCTCTACTCGTTCATACTTAACCTGCGGAGAAAATAGAATGAAGTTCAGACTCCGGATTTCTTTTGCAAGCTCGAGTCTTGGATCTGCACTCTTTGTATTGCATTAGAGACATTGAAACTCTTGTTTCTGTATCAATGTTGTTCAATTTCTCTCTTTTTAACAAGCTCCTCCATCATACAATACTTCCGGTTGGTATCTGAAATTTGCATGCTGGTATGAGAGTATAACACGAGTTCATTTTGAACATAGACGTTATTGATTCTAGATCTTCGGCAATGAAGTTGTTTGAAAAAGAATTTTTCCTCTTTCACCACAACCTGTTGTACTAAGTACAACTTTTTTAAAGGTTGACAAGAACTGTATACTTTTATCATTGTATTTGGATTAGGAGTACATACTGGAAAGTATTTTGTTATTTGCATTGTTATGTTCCAAGGCATTTGGAATTCTGATTCTTTTGCTAGAACCAAGGGTCTATTTGTTGATGCATCGCTGTTGACATCTTCTTCGTTCATTCGGTCGGTAATATCCAGTCAAATGCTTAGATAATGCATGCAAGTTCCAATTCCACGGTTGCAACACCAAAGGATATACCAGGGTAGTGTCTTTTACGTTTACGCATTTTAGTTATCTATCTGTTCACTGTTGAACTGGATTTATTCCGCACAAACTTATTTGTTACCCAAGACAACAGATTATCACTGAGGCCCTCCAAGTTGGTAACTCGTCTTAGAGGTTAGTTACGAGCTGTAAAATTTAAATAGATTTTTGTTAAAATTATCAAAGGAGTTCATTCACATCCCTCTGAACTCCCGAGCCGTATTTTCGATCTTAACACACACTCACTCTATGTAAAGTATAAATGATATACGCTCTGAGCTGCCTAAGTTTGTCAAGCTTTTACACACTCTGTTTTTTATATACAATGAAAGAATAACACTTCAAAGTGTTTTTACGACTGAAAATGTGACACATTAAGTTTGATAACAAGCAGTGTGTGTCACTTCATGTAAACTGGTTCGTAAGTTGGTAACTATCGTAACTTGGTCTCGGTCGTTTTGGTAACTTCTTCACGCAGCAGCTTGTCATCTATTTATATCTTATGAGCCAGTAGACACTCATGTTTCATCCAAGACAAAGGTACGTCGTAATAAATGCTTCAATATATGCTTCTCCTAAGGATTGACTTTGTCTGCAGAACCCAGCTACTTTTTAACCAAAAATGGTGACATTCGACTTCCTTAGAAGTCTCTCTGTACATTATGCTATAACTGGTTCTGATCCTCATAAATGTTCGTCCAAGTTGTTTTTTGCTCTTCTGATAGTAAGTAAAACTTGAAAAAGAATTTGTGCCCAGTTACCTTTAAATCGACAGTGATGGCTACCATCAAATCAAATTTTTCGCTAGTAACCACATCAAAAGATCCAGCCTTCACGCACAATGCCTTTGCCACAATAACTCCATCTTCATCTCCTTTTTCTTACTGGGTGCCCTGAACGGCACATCATATCCAGAGAATCGCCTTCGCATTTTAACCACTGTCTCCTTCAGAATATCCAGAAATCCAATCATTCCCTCTGTTGGCAACCCAAACGCCGCAGTAAACATATCCTTGGTAATAACCATATTCCGATTAGCAATGAAACTGACAATCGTCCCGGCGATAACTTTCGCATTCACAAAGAATTCAGTTACAGCTCCTTCATACACGGAGTTGGAAGCCTCGAGAAACCCTTTAAGCCCTGTATCCTCCAGGGACTTAAACATACGTACCATTCCAGTGTGCTCCATAGCGAGTACGGGCTCAAAATCTATCTGCAGAGTGTTACAAAAAGGATGCGGCCATTTATGATAGTAAGGGGTTAGGAATTTGAAAGATGCTAAAGATTACACGAAGAATGAAGTAAATTTGTTTGCTAGAATGCACGATTGCGTGAAAATTTTGAAAGCGTGAGGCAAAAAGTAAGTTTAACAGGTTTATGTATGAGCAGGGAGAGAGAAGGGTTTTCTGGACACGTGTCACCATCTCGTTAAAAAGACATTTGAAATTCCAGAAAGATGACCGTCCGATTTTAAAAGAATTTGAAAGGGTAACCCGATCTCTACCGTTCAATTTATATACCAGCACAGAAACAAGTAACTTAGACACCTACGATAACATCACGGTATATATGCCCCAACCTGGACCAGACCAGCAAGGTGCTGACCAGTTCGAAGACAAATAGCGGACTTGAATCAGATTGTTCCCCTTGAATGTATGCATGCAGAACACATTTATGACATATCCAAGAGACCTAAGATGTTTCTAAAATAAGAAAACTTAGCGTCGGGCAGAGGCTTGATGAAGATATCAGCGACTTGCTGATCCGTTTGCACATGCTCTACTCGAACATCTTTCTTTTGCAGATGGTCTCTGATGAAATGACGACGTATGTCAATGTGTTTCGTTCTGGAATGCAGCACAGGGTTCTGAGTGATATCGATCGCACTGGTGTTGTCACAGGAGATGAGTGCTTCCTGTGCATCAGTGCCATAGTCCCGAAGTTGTTGAATCCATAGCATTTGTGCGCAACAACTTTCGGCTACAAGGTACTCTGCCTCAGCTGTGGATGTGGCAATTTACGTCTATTTCTTGCTAAATCATGAAATTAATCTGTCACCCAAAAATTGACATGTTCCACTAGTGCTACGCTGATCAACTTTCCAACCTGCGTAGTCTGCATCGTTATAACCAATTAAATTTAAACTTGAGTATTTGGGATACCAAAGACCCACATTCTGCGTGCTTTTCAAATATTTAAGAATGCATTTAACAACCATGTGTGTGATTGTTTTGGATCTGCTTGAAACCTTGCACACATACAGACCGAGAACATAATGTTTGGGCTGCTTGCAGTGAGGTATAAAAGCGAGCCAATCATCCCACGATACATGGTTACCTCAACGGCAGTTCCAGCTTCATCTTTGTCTACCTTTTGGAAGCACTTATCGGAGTAGCAGCTGCTGAGCATTTTTCCATACCAAACTTCTTGAGAAGTTCTTCGGTTTACTTCGCTTGATTGATGAATATTCCATCCTCAAGCAGCTTTGCTTGTAATCCGATGAAAAACGTCATGAGACGAACCATACTTTAGAATTTTTTTTTGAAATAACTTACGGAATAAACATTCTTTAAAATAAACATAGTTCGCCCATTAAAAACTTTCCTCACATAATCTTAATACATAAATAAATAAATGTCTCGAAACATTAAATAATGCATTTTGTCTTAAAATCAGAGTAAGTAAAAAGTTGCGAAAAATTGAACATGTCTCGTAAAATAAAATAACGACATTTGTGTGGTCACGGGGTAACAGCCGCAGCGGACGCTCAGAGATCCTCACCGCTAGTAGTAATGAATCATCAGCAGGCTCACCTGCATCATTTAAACCTAGTGAGCCTAAAGGCCCAGCATGCTCTATCTGATAATAACAAAGTACGTATAATAAAATCACATGCAATCACATACGTGTCGTAAAATACTTTAAAACATGTATGCATGGATGATCGTAAAACATGATTAAAATCAGTCGTAACATTACATAATTGTATATCATAATATAATAAGGCATGACATATCATAACATAAAAACGTGTGAGTCGTATCCATGAAGTGTGTGCCATAACATAAACGATTGATCAATCATAAGAAACCAACGTACGTGGCGATGCGGTTCACCCGATCTTACCGACAGCATACCGTGAACGCATGGATCCATAAGCTCGTAATAACATGAACAAAGGTTCATCGGGCCCGGTATCTCAATTCGCTCATCGTAAACTTGTCACAAATCACTAAAATCCCTCAAAAATATCATTCTTTTCTTTCATACTTAACATTTTATAAAACTTTCATGATGCGTGCATTTCGTAAAAACATGCAATTTAAAAGATTTAGCCCGTCAATATATATTTAATTCTTTCATTTAAAACATTATCATATTCATATACATAATATACTACATATATAATTAAATATATATTCACGCACTTCTACATTTTCTCCTCCGGTTAAGGACTGATTCAAGGTGTCCGACCCACTAATTCTAAGCCCAAAATCCTAGACTTAATCTTAGAATGACATTTAACTCTAAACATGACTTGACTCAATAACTTTAGAAAGTTAAACTTTAAAATTCATAAAATACTCAGTAGTTCACTTGAAAATCAAACATTAAAATTTGACTAAATAAAAGTCTTCTTGACTAAATTTCCCATAAATAAAATAAATTCTAAAAATGCTGAAAAACTTCTTAAAATATGCTTAAAACATCAAATAAAGTCATCCACGAACTTTGGCAGCCTTTAAGACTCGAAATCTCAAATTTCACAAAAATGACCCGATGAGGCTCACTTCGAGCGACAAAACGGTAAAAATCATTAAAAATCCAATTGTTAACCGAATCACTCCTTGTTTCGACCCACGTCATCGTAACTCAATATACTAGTCACTGGATCAAACGAGACTTAAAAACAATTCAAGACGTGACCAACGCGACGCTCGTAATGACACTGCTCGTGCGCAGACTGCAACAAAGACACGTGCTAGCCATAAAACTCATAACTAACTCGTTCCTCGACCAAATCGCTCCCCGTTTGGACCCGCGTGACTCTAACTCAATGAGCTATCTCCTGAAATCAATCTTGGCCACACAGACTGCATAAAGCGACTTACCAGACCCCACCAACTCTACTGTCGCGCACAGATGACAAGCCATGACACATGCTGATCATAAAATTCGTAACTAATTCATTCCTTGACCAAATCACTCTCCGTTTGGACCCACGTGACCCTAACTCGATGGAATAACTACTGGTACCACCTTGGACCGAACCCCAACCCTATGAACCGCCACTGAACGAATCTTCACAAGAAACAATTCAAATGCGGGTTAAAAATCGTGATGCATGCATGATCCGTAAACGACAAACGTAGATCTCATGAATTCACATGCAAACCTTAAATCCTTATTTAAAAACAGCATAATATGATTTAGATGGTGAGAAAAAAGAGATTAGAGCATGCCTTGATTGAATAATATGAAAGAACTACGCGTTACCGGAGCGGAGGACAAGAGATCGGGACAAAACACCTTGAAATCCCGTTTGGACCCACGTGACCCTAACTCGATGGAATAACTACTGGTACCACCTTGGACCGAACCCCAACCCTATGAACCGCCACTGAACGAATCTTCACAAGAAACAATTCAAATGCGGGTTAAAAATCGTGATGCATGCATGATCCGTAAACGACAAACGTAGATCTCATGAATTCACATGCAAACCTTAAATCCTTATTTAAAAACAGCATAATATGATTTAGATGGTGAGAAAAAAGAGATTAGAGCATGCCTTGATTGAATAATATGAAAGAACTACGCGTTACCGGAGCGGAGGACAAGAGATCGGGACAAAACACCTTGAAATCACCACAAAAATGATGGAACTCGAGCCTACGGGAGGGAGTGGTGGCTTGAGGGAGTGTGTGGGTGAGGGTTTTCGAAATTAGGGTGGAGAGGAAAATGAATTGTGCCAAAAGACCTCTCATGGATTTAATTAGTAAATAAAAGAGCTTTTTACATTATTAACCTCCATTAATTAAAAATATTAGTTAAAACTCTAAACTTAAACTTTAAAACTCCAAATTTTCGTAACATAAGATCCCTCAATTTCTAAAATGTAATAAAGTTCATTAAATCAGCCCGTATAGGTGAAAAACGGGTTCCCCTCGACAAACATACATAAAAATCTTAGTTTTCGGAAATTGCTGCTTAAAATAATAATTTTATTTTAAGGGATCTGCTGACGTAAGAGGTCTGTTGAGCATGGCGCGGGAGTGATGCGACGCCGTTTCGTGGGAGCAGCTGTCTTGAGAGAAGTCTGTTTGTTATTGCCAACAGATATCAACTCGAGTCAACGTTCCTGTAGTTGAGTGATCGCTGTTAGCGCTGGTTTCAGATTTGTACTGTAGCGTGAGGCAGAAACTACGTCGTTTAGTTAAGTTGGAACGACAGCGTTTTGAGTGGAGCGCTTTGTATCAGCTGTTGGTTATGATAGTCATCAGCTGTTGAGGGATCTGATGCGTTGTTTTATTCAGCTGCTGGTTTGTTGATCAGCTGTTGGTAGCGAGGTGACGTGTCCCTCTGCGACGTTGTTTGGTTAAGTTGGTGCGACGCCGTTTAGCCTTAACGTTGTTTGTGAGATTCAGCTGTTGGTTGAGATAACAGCGATGACAACTGATTTTGTCGGTGGAATCTGTTCCTGTTTCTGTCAGCTGTTGAGAAGTGTATTTTATAGAAGACTTGGTCTCCGAATTAGTATCAAAATCCCATACTTAGAATATTTTTCCCCCGATTGCCATTCTCTGTCGCGAACCCGAAGTACTATTCATCACGTTGGTTTTTCCGTCAATTCCCGACGATAGACAGATCTGTTGGAAGTAAGAGTTGAAGCTTTGGACTCCTATTTCTTCGGTGCTTCGCTGGATACCACTTTTGGAAGCGGTAGTTGGCTGGTAGCAGATCGCGGAGTAGCTTCCTCGTTCGTGCGTTCGTGTAGTTTCAGCAGGTTTCATACCAGATTTCTCGGGACCCCGTTGTGGTGAGCGTAACAGAATCGAGGTACGGATTTGAGCTTGTTATAGCTTGGAATTGGCGTGAGATTTAATGTGAGGTTGCTGGTATGCATCGCTGTGTGTGTATGCCGTGTATGGTTGTTGTTTTGCATATGTTTTATGCTAGCTGCTTTCTGTTATATGCATACACGCATTGTTCACGTGCATTTCAGATCCCTGTTGCTTTGTACCTTGTTGTATTGTATCTGTTCTTATCAGGATGCGAGGGCGAGCGGCAATACCGCACTCTCATCTCCCTTATGGGATCTGGCCCTCATGCGCCGAGTGGTTAACTACCACAGTTCATGGGTTGGGCAACGGCAGGTTGAGTTGTTTGATGCATCTGTATTCGGGTGTGGTGTAAAGATGAGCGGGTAATTCCCGTATGCTTGTACACACACCAGTGGCCACCATTCGTTGCAGATTCTGTTGAGCTGTGCTTGAGTTCCTTGGCTCCTTTTCTTCGGTTGAAGCCTTCAGTTGTTGTTTAGTGTCCATGCGTAGCATCTGCATTTTACCTTATGCTGCTTCTTTAGCTGTTTCAGTAGCTCTCCGTACTGGGGTTTGACCCCAATGTCCCTCTGGAGCTTGGTTTGTTTTGTTTGCCTGTTTATCGTTCAGGTTTCCCAGGTTACTCAGCTGGTCGTGGAGTTGGTCCGGCTGGAGGTGTCCCAGGAGGTGGTTAGAGTGTCCCAGTTAGTATAGTATATATATATGTATCAGTACTTAGCCAGGGAATGCCCTGTGCTCTATTTTATTCAGTTGTGGTTGTTGTCAGGTACTTGATGTTAGAGTAGATGCCCAACTAGCCAACTTGTGGCATGTGGGTTTTATTGACTCTTGTACAAACGATCTTTATA
>KQ996358.1:196630-226399 GCA_001598015.1 Dorcoceras hygrometricum
TAGACTTTCTACTTAAAGCATCGGCAACTACGTTAGCCTTACCTGGATGGTAGCTGATGGTGCAGTCGTAATCTTTTACCAGCTCCAACCATCTCCTCTGCCTCATATTCAATTCCTTTTGGGTGAAGAAGTATTTCAGGCTTTTGTGATCTGTAAATATTTCACATTTCTCCCCATATAAGTAATGTCTCCAAATATTTAAGGCAAAAACAACTGCTGCCAGCTCTAAGTCGTGCGTCGGATAATTATTTTCGTGGTTCTTCAACTGACGAGAGGCATAGGAAATTACTCTATGATCTTGCATCAAAACAGCTCCCAATCCCAACTTCGACGCATCTGTATAGATGACGAACTTCCCTTGATCGGATGGCATGGTTAGCACAGGAGCCTCAATAAACGCTTGCTTCAGTTGTTCAAAGCTGGATTGGCAGTTGGGGGTCCATTCAAATTTGCTCAACTTTCTAGTCAGTGAGGTTAAGGGAACAGATATCTTCGAAAATCCCTTAATAAAGCGTCTATAGTAACCAGCTAGACCCAGAAAACTCCTAATCTCTGTAACTGATGTTGGTATCGGCCAATCACGAACGGCTTCTACCTTGGATGGGTCTACTTCCAATCCATCTTTGGATATAATGTGCCCGAGAAAAGAAACTTTTTCCAACCAAAAATCATACTTGCTAAACTTGGCAAACAGCTGCTGGTCCTTCAGAATCTGAAGTACTGTTCTCAGGTGGTTTGCGTGCTCGATGCTGTTCTTGGAATACACCAAAATATCGTCAATAAACACCACTACAAACTGATCTAAGAAGGGTTGGAATACCCTGTTCATCAGGTCCATAAAGGCTGAGGGAGCGTTGGTTAGTCCGAAGGGCATCACCAAAAATTCGTAGTGACCATAACGTGTTCTAAAGGCTGTTTTGTAGATGTCTGCTGGTTTTATATTCAATTGGTGGTAGCCAGATCTTAAATCAATCTTAGAGAAAACTATCGATCCCTTCAGCTGATCAAACAGGTCCTCAATTCTAGGCAAAGGGTATTTATTCTTGATTGTCAACTTATTCAACTCTCTATAGTCTATACACAGCCTTAGACTTCCGTCCTTCTTCTTGACTAATAAAACAGGGGCTCCCCATGGTGATGTACTTGGTCGAATAAAACCCTTGTCTAATAGTTCTTGTAGTTGCTCTTTTAATTCTTTCATCTCTGATGGAGCAAGACGATAAGGTGGTTTAGAAACGGGTGCTGCTCCTGGCACTAAATCAATTGCAAACGCCAATTCTCTATCAGGTGGCAATCCATAAATGTCTTCTGGAAAAACCTCCGGGAATTCACTCACTACTTCCACATCGAAGAGTTGGGGCTTGCTAGATACTGCTAAAGAGGATAAGCTTATCAAGAATCCTGCTCCCCCCTTTTTCAAACAACTAAAGGCTTTAAGAACTGAAATAATTCGGGGAATTTTACATAACTGACTAGCCTCGAACGTGAACCAGTCTCCTTTTGGGGGTTTTACCACTACTGTTCTAAGCTTGAAATCTATCACGACCCCATACTTGGTCAACCAATCCATTCCTAGAATCAAATCAAACTCAGGCATAGGTAAAACAATTAGGTCAGCAGTAACTAAATGTCCTTAAAGCTTAAGTTCTAAGTTACGAAACAAATCATGAGATATCATCTCTTCTCCAGAGGGTACCATTACGCAAAATCCCATAGTCAGCTGGTCGGGTTTAACAGGTAGTTTCTTAGCAAAGTCCGCTGCTATAAAGGAATACGTTGCACCTGAATCTATTAGAGCTAAAGAGGGAATTCCAGCAATCAAAATCTTACCCGTAGCTACTGTAGAATCTGGATTGGCTTGCTCGGTTGTCATGACATAAGCTCTGCTGGTCACCATCTGCTTTAATTTAGGACAATCCCTAATAACATGTCCTGGCAATCCACATTTATAACAAACATTCTGTCCCTTTCGACATGGACCATGGTGGTTCTTCTGGCACTTGGGACACTGAGGCTTGTTTCCAACTGCTGAGACCGCACTGATGGGTTGCACAACCAAAGGTTTATGCTCCTGAGGCTTTTGTTCCTGCGACCTCTGCTGATTCTTATATGGTTTCTTGGGTGGTCGCTGGTCTTTTTGTTGAAAAGCCTGCCTCTTCAATTGCCTCTCATCATCAATTGTTTTCAAATCTTGTTCTGCCCGTAGAGCTTTATTAACAGCTTCTCTATAATCTGTAAGCTCTGCCAACCTAACATCGTGTTTAATCATGGGCTTCAACCCATTGATAAAATGGCGAAGCTTGGCATCTGCATTTGTCCCTATCAGTGGAACAAAATAGCATCCCCTCTCAAACTTGCGGATATAATCACGCATCGCCATTCCTTCCTGCTTCAGAGTTAAGAATTCACTCCGTAACTGTTCTCTAACATCAACAGTGAAGTATTGCTCAAAGAAGACTCTCTTAAACTCTTCCCAGGTAAGAATTTCCAAGTCCACAGTTAACTTGGCTCCTTCCCACCATATCATAGCATCTCCCCTTAGCATATAAATTGCACACCGGGGCCTCTCGAGTTATGTTAGATGCAGATAATCAAATATTACTTCCATGGATTTAATCCAGCTTTCTGCCACTAGGGGATCGGTAATGCCAGAAAATTATTGAGGTCTCTGCCTCCTAAACTTCTCTTGAGGATCTTCTCTACTAATAACTGTACTTGACGAATGACCATTCCCATTAGAGGTTTGATCAACTAGTCGTTCTAATAGTTGAGCAATACTGCTGAGGACAGGGTTTAATCCTTCAGATTCATTGTCCCCTTCTGCAAAACTTCTCCTTCCTCTGCCTCGTCCTGACATTTCTGTAAAGGGTAGCCCAAATCCACCACAATTCTATTATGAGAGATTACTATATGCTAGAACATGAATTAAAACTCACAATTTAGAAGTGGCTGGAGAGATCTGCCCAGACTGGAAGTGTGTTTATCTCAAGGACCATGCTTTGATACCAACTGTAACGACCCGTACTTTTCTTAGAAGAATTGAGAAGTTTTGTGGTTCAATTTAAAGTCTAACAAGCACAATATGCAGATGATATTACATAATACAACATTTACTGCAACTTTTGTTCTGGAAGTGAAATCAAATTCCAGCGTTATCATTTTCGTTAAACTTATGGCTCAGAAGCTCTACTTAGGTCCCATTGCACTCGATCGAATGACTATTGATATCAGTTTCAATGTGGTGAAATCGCACCCAATATGAAGGGGCAACTGACCCTCTCGTCTGCTGCTCACCCTTCCCATATGAACCGTCTGTTATCTAAGCCATAAATTCATAAACTGAAACTTTCTTCTTTAAAACACATAATGAACGAACTTAAATCTTAGCATCAGGGTTCACTTTATTTTAAAAACTCATACTCCCTTCGAAAATCGTTTTACTGAGCATCCAGCAGAGACATGTAAAATCAGCAGTTGGATAAGTTCAGCTGTTGGCAAGAAATCCAGCTGGTGTGAACAGTAGATCAGTCGATGGGTATATATATAAATATCTATATGTTGGTGGTCAACACGATTAATTTGGTCAACGGAGTAACAGTAACTCAACCAGCCATTGATATAAGAACAGCCAGTCGTTGGGTAAGGAAATCAGCAGGTGGAAGAAAAACTAGACTATGGATATAAATCAGCAGTGAGGTACTTGAGGGAAAAGGAATCAGTCGCAAGCTACAGTAACCAGTTGCAAGCAAACCAGTCGCAAGCAACAGTAACCAGTCGCAAGCAACCCAGTCGCAAGTAACAGTAACCAGTCGCGAGCTGCTGAAATTCCAGCTGCTGAATTAGTTCGATAGGGATGCACCTGCTGGTGTTAACAAGAGAAATGCACCTGCTGGTGTTAACAAGAGAAATGCACCTGCTGGTGTACAGTGCATCTGCTGATGTTACAATAACACTTGTAATATCGAAACAATGATCACGCTACCAGCAGTCGCCTATTAAACTAGACTTTCTACTGATTCCACTAGCAACTACTGATTACACAATCATCAAATCTCGATATTACAACAAAAGAAAGAACATCATGATCTCTGCGAGTTGAAAATCTGAAATGCTCAGTGTTTTAAAATCAACATCGACTTCGTAAAATACATTTGAGTTCCAAACGAAATCCACTGTGACCCCGAACGCTCAACATGCGCTATAACATCAACCAAAACATGAGCAAAGGCTGACAAATAACAGAGCTTAAGCGAAATCACGAGATAAAGTGAGAAAAACACGTAAGCTTTCATGGCGTAGCAAGAATCAAATTTACTTGCCTTGATAAGAAGGAAATCACAAGATACAGCAGGCCACTAATCAGATAGTTTTCCCCAGCGCAGCAATGTGTTATCTATTTCTTTGATGCCAGAATGAACATTTTCTTGCAAATAATTGAACTTATAGTTCACAAGGACAGTGGCATGGGAGTCTGATTATTAACAGGGGAAAAACACTCATTTAGGCATGGCAACCCAGGCGTACTTCAGAAAATTTTACTAAAATTCCCTGTCAATGTTTTGATTTGTAAATGTACTACACAAAATCTGAAATTTATGGTAAGAGGGTAGGTTTTGGTAAAATAAACATTTCAAACTTTTGTGTTTGGTTGCGCTCGGGTGACAACTAACAACTGATTGGCCTCTGCCCTTATGAAATCTAAGAAATGAGAAATCAGTCGCTCAACAAGTAGCAAAAGCTGAAATCTTGAAATTAGAAAAGGACTCTAAATAGATAAAGATTAGAATTTGTGGTCCTATGGATTTTGGGGCACTACATCTTCGGGAGGAGATCCTTAGAGAAGCGCATTACAGTAGACACAGTGTTCATCCTGGTGCACGGAAGATGTACCATGCGTTAAAGCCGCACTTCTGGTGGGCTGGTTTGAAGAGTGACGTTGCTGGATTTGTCGCTCGTTGCTTGAATTTTCAGATGGTTAAGGCTGAAAGGATGAGACCTGGTGGTCTGTTGCATAGTTTTGGAAGTGCCCCAATGGAATTGGGATCACATAGCGATGGATTTTGTGACGCATTTTCCTCGTTCCAGCAGAGGTTGTGATGCGATTTGGGTTGTTATCGATAGATTGTCGAAGTCTGCACACTTTATTCCATATGGTATGACGTTTCCTTTGAAGAAAATGGTGAAAATGTACGTGGATTTTTGTGGTTAGACTGCATGGTGTGCCTGTTTTGATTGTTTCAGACCGAGATCCAAGGTTTACTTTCAGGTTTTGGAAGAGTTTGCAAGCAGCTTTGGGTACCAGATTGGGTATGAGTACCGCGTATCATCCCCAGTCAGATGGTCAATCTGAGAGAACTATCCTGACGTTGGAGGATATGTTAAGAGCTGTTGTGATGGATTTTGGTGGTAGCTGGCAAGACGCGTTGTCTTTGGTTAAATTTTCCTACAATAACAGCTACCAAGTGACGATTGGCATGGCACCGTTCGAGGCTTTATATGGCAGAAAGTGTAGATCGCCGGTATGTTGGGAAGAAGTGGGGAAGAAGCAGTTGTCTTCCGCAGAATTTGTGCAACAGATGAAAAATCATGTGGATCTGATTCGACAGCGGATGAAGGCTGCCCAGGATCGCCAAACCAGTTATGCAAATAAGAGGCGTCGATCTCTAGAGTTTCAGGTTGGTGATCAGGTGTTCTTTAAAGTTTCTCCTTACAGAAGTGTTATGCGCTTTGGATACAAGGGAAAGTTAGCCCCTCGTTATGTTGGACCGTATGAGATCGTTGAGAGGATTGGCCCTTTGGCGTATCGGCTGTTGTTGCCACCAGATTTATCTTCTCTACATGATGTCTTTCATGTTTCCATGTTGAGGAAGTATGAGCCCGCTCCGTCTCATGTGCTTAGAATTGACGAGGTTGAGCTAGATCGGACGTTGAGCTATGTAGAGTATCCCTTGCAGATCCTAGACAGAAAAGAGAAATGGTTGAGGAATAAAACCATTCCTTTGGTGATGGTTCAGTGGAGCAAACATGGTAGGGAAGAAGCTACTTGGGAGCTGGAAGAAAAGATGCAGCGTGAGTGGCCGCATCTGTTTGAGTGATGTTATATCAGATTCCAGTAGTTGGTTAGTTTTTGGTTGTTCTTTTCCCTAGTTGTTGCTTGTTGTTTGCTCAGTTATCTTGAACTCTTGGCTATGTAATAGGTGAATTTCTGTTTTGACTTTCTGCTGTTGTGTTGTGTTTCCAGAATTGTTGTTTGATCTATGTAATAGGTGAATTTCTGTTTTGACTTTCTGCTGTTGTGTTGTGTTTCCAGAATTGTTGTTTGATTTCGAGCACGAAATCCTGTTTTAGTGGGGGAGAAATGTGAGACCCGAAATTTGAATAAGATTAATCGGAGTTTAAGAATTCAGATTTGTGGAGAGATCTGATCAAATAGGAGAAATCTGTTAGTGCTAGTACTGTTTAGATGTCTGCCAACGTGTTTTAGTAGCGAGTGCAAAATGTCGTCGTTTAGATTAGTTGGTACGACGCCGTTTGGCTTAGCGCTTATTTGAGGGATCTGTTGACGTAAGAGGGTCTGTTGAGCATGGCGCGGGAGTGATGCGACGCCGTTTCGTGGGAGCAGCTGTCTTGAGAGAAGTCTGTTTGTCATTGCCAACAGATGTCAACGCGAGTCAACGTTCCTGTAGTTGAGCGATCGCTGTTAGCGCTGGTTTCAGATTGTACTGTAGCGTGAGGCAGAAATTGTTAGTGTAGGTGCCCAACTAGCCAACTTGTGGCGTGTGGGTTCTTGTTGACTCTATGTAAAACGATCTTTATTTATGAAATTCGTATTCTTTTATGGCATTCTTTATCGTCATTATTTTATAATGTTAACAATCGTGTTGGATAAAGACCTGGAATGCACCATAGTGTATGTTAGATGTGATAGTGGATATGATGGCTATCATGAAACACATCTAATAGTCACTGTGAATTCTAAACTCGTTCATACTCGATTGGGCCGTCAAAATGAGGATAAGGCCGCCCGAGTTTGAGACTAGCATCTACGATGTGAAGTACCACGTTACATTGGTAGGGAACATTGTGATGTTCTGAGCATGCAGATGGATAGTGACCTGGTGATCTATCGAACTACCCTCGTTCGGACTTTTCAAGTGGTTACCATTTGTCGAGTGGATTAAGTCCGAGGTCTTGGTTGTACAGATTAGCCCCTTATTACTCGAAACGTCATTGAGAATTTACATGATAGGTGCCTCACTTTGACCCGTTTATCGACTCAGTTGGGGTCATCAGGTGGCGGGGTTGGGTGAGGTCCCGATGCATGTAGGATTCGATGCCTCGTTGTCGAGGATTCACCGCTCGCCATTGTGCGTGGATATCCTATGCTATCTGAGGAGATAATAGTGTGACAAATCTCTGGCCAGAGTGCTAGATATGTTTTAGGTAAATGAGTTTACCTATTAACACATGCGATGTCACTATTTGATCTCCAAGATGTATGCATGGTTATTGAATCTCTAACGACTCTCGATTTACCAATGGTCGTTGATTCGATCGAGATATATGAGCTGAAAGGACCGTACTGTACACTAACCATGACCGACTGGTTCTTGCAGGCACTATCAGTGATACTAGGGGATCATAGGGCGATGTTGCTAGACGCTTTACCATGATCCGATGGGTTAATCCGAAAATGTGGTTTCGAAGTCACAAATGTTGTGAGCCCACGGGTAGCTGTATCCCTGAACCATTGAGGGTCACACAAGTACTGGTTTCTCAATTCTCGTACGGAAATTAAGCTCAATTTGTTGAGTATAGTAGGAGGAAGGATGGAAGTGCGACTTCCTAAAATTAAATAGGGTCAAAATGCAATTCCCTAAGTTTGGACTAGTTTGACTATCCTTAAAGCTTACAGGGGCCAAACTGCTATTTTGGATTAGGTGGTCCGAAAAATTGTTTTCACATCATAATGCTCGGTTTTGTAAACTGTGTAGATCGGTTTGATCTGATCGTCGATCGGGATTATGATGGAGCCACAGTGATGGACTTGAAACCAATTTTAACCCTGGGCCTGGGCCCGACCCAAGCCCATTAAGATGGTTCAAGCCCATGGAAAATCTATAAATAGAGGCCCTGAGATATTAATTTGAGACACACCAAAAGCTCCTCAGCTTATTTTTCCTCTCCTCTCCTCTCCTCCCCCGCCGCCGTCGTCGCCGCTCGCCGCCGCCCGTCTCTGCCGTCGGAAATCTCGTTCCGACCGTTCCGGCGAGGTGATTCCGTCCGTAAAATCTTCGTCGAGTTCTAGTGCAGACCGGCGAAGAAATTGGGATTCCGGTCGTAGACCGGTTTAGGAGGCCAAAACCGCCAACCGTTGAAGTGCCTGTGAGACCTGAAAATGTGTTAAAGATTAATTGTTGGATTAATCAGTTTTGAATTCTGGAGGTTCAGATTTATGTTTGAAGGGTTCGTTTGCATTTTCGCTTTAGATTTCACCTTTAGGGCAATTCTGGAAGTTTTCGTATTTTTGAGTTTTTGTGGAGAGATCTGATCAGCCTCGTGTACAAATCTGTTAGCGCTTGTGTAATTTCAGACCTGCCAGCGAGTTCCTGTAGCGGGTGCAAAAATCTGTCGTTTATATTAGTGGAGGTGATGTCGTATTGGTTTAGCACTAGCGATCGCTGTTGTGGGCGTTTATTTCATCAGATATGATGACGTAGGTTCCGCGACGTCGTATTAGCTTTGTATGGATCTGTTGTAGCGTGGCGCTTTGAGCAGATTTGCTGACGTGTGCGGAGCGACGTCGTTTCGTTTAGCGCTCGTTGTTTTGAGTTGCGGTTGCTGGCGTGAGCTTTGAATTGTTGAAGAATCTGTTGTGTATCAGTTTTGGCGTCTGCTGAAATTTGTCGATGGACATTTCTTCATCAGCTACGCACTGTTTCCGTTGCTGTCGGCAGCTGCGATCTTTATGTTAGAGGCGTTGGAATCTGTTTGTGTTGGTGGATTTCTAAACAGATTTCTCGCGTATATATAAGCAGAAAGGCTTGGTCTTTGTTCCATTTTAATCAGACTCCATACTTAGCGAAAATTCTCCCGATTTTTATCCTTTGTTCGTGAACCCTAGAACACTGTTCATCGTGAGTTTCTCCGGAGAATTCCCGTCATTTCCGACCACCATTTTGCACGTTTGAGGTAGCGTTGGACTCCTCTCGGGAAGCTCTTTCGATTGATACCTCGTTGGGAGGCTGTAGTTGGCTGGATCAGAAGCACGAAGTTGCTGTTTCGTTCGTGCATTTCGTAGTTCAGGTAGAACTTCGTTTAATTCGATGAGATCTTGTTCCTAATCTTGATTTAAGCTTCCTGATAAGTTGTATTGGTTGGATGGGTTGCTGGTTGAGTTGTTGCTCCCAGCCAGTGATAGCCGTGAGTTCTGTGCCTGTGTCCTGTGAGATTTATGCCTTGTACGTTGTGTGTTTAGCAGGTTTTAACCAGATCTCTCGGGTCCCTTGTTGTGGTAATCGTTGCACAGAATTAAGGTACGGGTTGAGCTTATTACAGCGTGAGGTTTGGCATTGATAAATGCAGTGATGGCTGATTGTTGCTTCGTGTATTGCTGCCAGTGTTTACTGCCTGCTGTTATGTGCATACACGCATTATATCACTTGCATTTCAGATCTCAGCCGTATTGTACATTGTGTTGTTGTCTCGTATCTTGTTGTATTGTGCGGTTGTTTCTTACCAGGATGCGAGGGCGAGCGACGATACCGCACTCTCATCTCCCTGCTGGGATTGTTCGCCCTCATGCGCCGAGTGGTTAACTACCACAGTTCATGAGTTGTGCAACGGCAGGTTGAGCTGTTTGATGCATCTGATAATCGGGTGTGGTGTCAAGGCAAGTGGCTCATTACCACACTTTGAACACACACCGTGGCTACCGTTTGTTGCAGTTTCTGTGGAGCTATGTTTGAGTTCCTTGACTCCCTTTTCGGTTGTAGCCTTCAGCTGTTATCCGATGTCTCATGAATAACATCTGCATTTTATCTTATTCTTTTCTTTAGCTGTTTCAGTTGCTCTCCGTACTGGGGTTTGACCCCATGTCCCTCTGGGGCTTGGTTTGTTTCCTTGCTTGTTGTGTTGTTCAGGTTATCCAGCTGGTCGTGGAGCTAACCCGGCTGGAGGTGCCCCAGGTGGTGGTTAGAGTGTCCCAGTAGCGTATAACATAAATATATGTATCAGTACAGTTAGCCAGGGGATGCCCTGTGCTCATGTTGTATTTTGTTGTATCTTGTGGTATTCAGTTGTGGTTGTTAACAGGTGTTTGATACATGTTTATGTTGTACTGCTTGTCGTGGGCTTGTAGCCTTTGTGGTTGATTTTGTAAACTGGGATTACTTTGAGTATTGTCGTATTTTAAATTATATTGTTTTAAACCGTCAGGCCAAAAGAAAAAATTTTACCCGCTTTTTAGTAGCTTCCGCTTGTGTTGTGTGGTTTTACTCTGTTTTGAGCACGAGCCTGACATATTTCTTTATGAAATTGGTCGGAGCCAGGTGCCTAGACGCCAGCAAGGTACCATTCTAAATATCCTATATATGTTTATGAATATTTTTACAGGTGTATTGACCGTTCCCGGGCTCCAAAATTTTAATTCTTCCACTGCGCCCTGGGAGCGGGATCGGGATCCGCCGCTGGGCCAACAGAAACTACGTCGTTTAGTTAAGTTGGAACGACAGCGTTTTGAGTGGAGCGCTTTGTATCAGCTGTTGGTTATGATAGTCATCAGCTGGTGAGGGATCTGATGCGTTGTTTTATTCAGCTGCTGGTTTGTTGATCAGCTGTTGGTAGCGAGGTGACGTGTCCCTCTGCGACGTCATTTGGTTAAGTTGGTGCAACGCCGTTTAGCCTTAGCGTTGTTTGAGAGATTCAGCTGTTGGTTGAGATAACAGCGATGACAACTGATTTTTTCGGTGGAATCTGTTCCTGTTTCTGTCAGCTGTTGAGAAGTATATTTTATAGAAGACTTGGTCTTCGAATTAGTATCAAAATCCCATACTTAGAATATTTTCCCCCGATTGCCATTCTCTGTCGCGAACCCTAAGTACTATTCATCGCGTTGGTTTTTCCGTCAATTCCCAGCGATAGACAGATCCGTTGGAAGTAAGGGTTGAAGATTTGGACTCCTCTTTCTTCGGTGCTTCGCTGGATACCACTTTTGGAAGCGGTAGTTGGCTGGTAGCAGATCGCGGAGTAGCTTCCTCGTTCGTGCGTTCGTGTAGTTTTAGCAGGTTTCATACCAGATTTCTCGGGACCCCGTTGTGGTGAGCGTAACAGAATCGAGGTACGGATTTGAGCTTGTTATAGCTTGGAATTGGCGTGAGATTTAATGTGAGGTTGCTGGTATGCATCGTTGTGTGTGTATGCCGTGTATGGTTGCTGTTTTGCATATGTTTTATGATAGCTGCTTTCTGTTATATGCATACACACATTGTTCACGTGCATTTCAGATCCCTGTTGCTTTGTACCTTGTTGTATTGTATCTGTTCTTATCAGGATGCGAGGGCGAGCGGCAATACCGCACTCTCATCTCCCTGCTGAGATCTGTTAGCTCTCATGCGTCGAGTGGTTAACTACCACAGTTCATGGGTTGGGCAACGACAGGTTGAGTTGTTTGATGCATCTGGTATTCGGATGTGGTGTAAAGATGAGCGGGTAATTCCCGTATGCTTGTACACACACCAGTGGTCACCATTCGTTGCAGATTCTGTTGAGCTGTGCTTGAGTTCCTTGGCTCCCTTTCTTCTGTTGAAGCCTTTAGTTGTTGATTAGTGTCTCATGCATAGCATCTGCATTTTACCTTATGCTGCTTCTTTAGCTGTTTCAGTTGCTCTCTGTACTGGGGTTTGACCCCAATGTCCCTCTGGGGCTTGGTTTGTTTTGTTTGCCTGTTTGTCGTTCAGGTTTCCCAGGTTACTCAACTGGTCGTGGAGTTGGCCCGGCTGGAGGTGCCCCAGGAGATGGTTAGAGTGTCCCAGTTAGTATAGTATATATATATGTATCAGTACTTAGCCAGGGGATGTCCTATGGTCTGTTGTATTTAGTTGTGGTTGTTGTTAGGTACTTGATGCATGTTTATGCTGTACGGTTTTACTTTGGGCTTGTAGCCTTTGCTTGTTGTGTAACTGGGATATATTTTGAGTATTGTCGTATTTTAAATTATGTTATCTTTCTGTCAGGTCAAAAGCAAAATTTTAACCACTTTTTTGTTGCTTCCGTAGTGTTTGCGTGGTTTATCTCTGATGTGAGCACGAGGCCTGACATTCCCCAGTCATCTCAGCAGCAGCCCTAGCAGTCAGCGCAACAGTTTGGGCGCCACTGCTTTAGGCCTCGTGGCTATCAGTTCAAGAAGAAGCAGGGTTCTAGTTCTTCTGGCTCCGGTATTTCTAGTAGCAGCAGTAGCCCTAGGGCCATATTTTATGGTCAGTGTGGAGACAAACATCCCTCAACGCAGTGCACAGGGGTTCAGGGTGCTTGCAATAATTGTGGGCAATATGGACATTTTGCGAGAGTGTGTTCATTGGTGGGATCTAAGCACATCACAGCCCCACCTCAGGGTCGTTATGGTGGGTCGTCTAGAGGTCGTTCTTTTCCTGCTCCGCAACAGAGGATGGGAGAGACTCAGTATAGGCCGTTCCAGCAGCCTGATCCTTCGCGGTTTGGACAGTCTTCACAGTTCTCAGGACCTCAGCATGCCCAGGTGAATGCCATGACTAGGGAGCAAGCAGAGGGCACGCCAGGAGGAGTGATTGCAGGTACTTGTACTGTCTTTGATTTTCCTGCACGTGTATTGTTTGATACTTGAGCATCACATTCTTTTATAACTGATGCATTTGTGGTTGAGCGTGGTTTGCATACCACTTCTTTATGTGATGTTGTTTCTGTTGCGACTCCTGTCGGCGCGAGCCTGTTCAAGGCTCTCTAAAACAACTTACTGTAAGAATCCAAACCAGAGGATGTGTTGGTAGCGAACCTGATTCGTATAGTGATGTGGGAATTCGATTGCATTGTGGGAATGGACGTGTTGTCTAGCTATAGGGCCACCGTGGACTGTTTCCATGGCGTTGTGCGTTTTAGGCCCCAGTCTGGCGAGAAATGGAACTTCTATGGCCTCGATTCCCAATCGAAGATTCCGTTGATCAACTTCAGGGTTCAGCGGTGTACTCTAAGGTCGATCTGCGTTCGGGGTACCACCAGTTACGTATTCGAGAGGAAGATGTTGCCAAAATTGCATTTCATACGAGGTACGAGCATTATGAGTTCTTGGTTATGCCTTTTGGTTTGACGAATACCCCTGCAGTTTTCATGGATTTGATGAATCGAGTCTTTCGATTGTTCATCGATCAGTTTGTGATTGTGTTTATCGATGACATCTTGGTGTACTCGAAGACTCCGATGAAACATAAAGAGCATTTGAGGTTGGTTCTCCAAACACTACGAGACTCATGACTGTATGCTAAGTTCTCCAAATGCGAGTTTTGGTTGGATAGAGTAGTGTTTCTGGGTCATGTCATTTCGGCCGATGGACTGTCTGTTGATCCCAGTAAGGTAGAGGCTGTTGTGAACTGGAAACGTCCCAAGAATGTTTCAGAGATTCATAGATTTTTGGGATTGGCTAGCTATTATCGACGTTTTATCGAGGGATTCTCTAGTATAGCTAAGCCTATGACGCAGTTGACCCAGAAAGATAAGAGATTTGTTTGGACAGAGCAATGCGAGAACAACTTCCAACAGCTCAAGAGAAGCTAACTTCAGCGCCAGTGCTGGCTTTGCCGTCGGGTTCAGGTGGATTCATGGTTTGTTCCGATGCTTCGCTAAATGGATTGGGTTGTGTGTTGATGCAGAATGGCCAAGTCATTGCGTATGCCTCTCATCAGTTGAAACCACATGAGACTCGATACCCAGTTCATGATTTGGAGTTGGCAGCAGTGGTCTTTGCCTTGAAGATTTGGCACCACTATTTGTATGGCGAGCAGTTTGTGGTATATACAGACCACAAGAGTCTTCAATATCTTTTATCTCAGTCAGATTTGAACATGAGACAGCGTATATGGATGGAGTTGCTTAAGGATTTTGATTGTGAGATCCAATATCAACCTGGGAAGGTGAATGTAGTTGCTGATTCATTGAGCAGAAAGGCTCAAGTGTCTATGCTTGCTTCATTGCAGATTTCGAAGGTTCATGAGCATCTAAGCACTACTTGTTGACGTTTTTACCCAGGTGAGGATTATGTTGTGGTGTCTTCTTTTCAAGTTGAGCCACATATTGTTTCGAGTATTAGAGCAGCTCGGAGAACAGATGTGAGACCTGATTATGTATTAAGGATTAATTAGTGGAATTAATCGGTTGATCATGAGATTTCGTGCTTAGATATCTGTTTTGAGTTGCATTTTTCGGGTTCCATTTCGTGTGTTGAGCAATTCTGGATGTTTTCGTGTGTTTGAGCTTTGAGGCAAAAGCTGGTCGGTGGCGAAAAACCAGTCGAAGCGCGTTTTGTAAATGCTGCAGATGACTTGTGGTCGCTGGTGAAGAGACCAGTCGAGGAACCAGTCGAGAGTTTAGTAGCGTGTTTTGTGTTGAGCGCTATACGTCGTCGTTTGGGGTATTGCGACTGGTACCAGCTGCGAGGAGTTGTTGCGTCTGGATGATCAGTCGAGAGCAATGGTCAACGCGGGTCAAAGTTTTGTAGCTTGCGACTGATGGTGTTTCGTATCTTGCGACTGGTGGTACGCTGTAGCCTGCGACTGGTATTTCACGAAAGCTAGCGACTGGATGACGTCAGTTGAGCGACGCCGTTTTGATTAGTTGCGACGCTGCGTTTTGATGTTGCGACTGGTACCAGACGAGGGAAGCGTTGTGCGTTGTTTCGTCTTGCGACTGGATACCCAGCTGCTGGTAGTGCGACGCCGTTTAGAGGACCAGTCGATGGTTTGCCTTTTTGCGATTTTAGCGTCCGGTCGACTGGTTGTCCAGCTCTTGTATTTTCGAAGCAGCGACTGGTTGTCCAGCTTTGAGAGAGTGTTCGTTACTGTAGCTAGCGACTGGATTTGTTTAGCGTGACTTGAGATTTGTTCAGCTGTTGGTTCTTGCGACTGTTGTTATGGGAATTGTTGTGTCGACTGGTTTTGTCGGAGGACAATTATTAGTGGTGTGTCCCAGTCGTGGCTAGTGCTATTTATAGGAAGACTTGGTCTTCGTTTTGTGAATTCTTTTCCCATACTTAGCGATATTTCCAGCCTTTCGTCCCTTATCTTTTGAACCCTAGAACACTGTTCACCGTGAGCTATTCCGGTGAATTCCCGGCGTTTCCGGTGGTTGTTTTGCTCGTGTGAGGTAGCGTTGGACTCCTCTCGAGAAGCTCTATCATCCTACACCATTTTTGGAAGCTTCGTGGGTTGGATTGAAAGCGCGAAGTTGCTGTTCTTGCGTGTGATTTCATCGTTGCAGGTAGCTTTTCGATCTAGCTTTGAGATCTTGTTCTGGGTCTTGTTTTAAGCTTCCTGTGAGTTGTTTTGGGTTAGGTTGAGCGCTGGTTTTAGTGTTTAAATTCCAGCCGTGAGCCCTTGAGAAGTTGGCCGTGAGAATTGTTAGGTTGGCCGTGAGTTTGGTTAATTGCCCTGAAATCTGTGTGTTGTGTATCTTGGCAGATTTGTGCAGGCAGTGAGTTGCTTCGTTCTTTGAGGAAATTAAGGTACGGGTTGAGCTTGTAATTTCAGCAAGGTGACAGCTTGGATGAATTGTTAGATGGCTATCTGTTGGCTGCCCTGTTTTGTTGCCTGTTGAGGCTGTGGTTTGGGTTTGCCGTGTGTTATATGGTGTATGTTGCTGGTTTTGTTATTGTTGCGCATATGTTGATATGCTTGTTGTTGTCCAGCATGTGCATACACGCATTTTCATCTTTCTTTAGCCATCGTTGCTTCGTTGTTGTTCTGTTTTCTTACCAGGTTCGAGGGCGAGCGGCAATACCGCACTCTCATTTTTCCCTGCTGGGTCATGTTGCCCCTATGCGCCGAGTGGCTAACTACCACAGTTCATAGGTGGGGTAAAAGCAGCCCGAGTTGTTGATGCATCTGGTATTCGGGTGTGTGTCTGGGCGAGTGGTTAGCTACCACACTTGGAACACACCCAGTGGCCACCATCTGTTGCAGATTCAGTTGAGCTATGCATTGATTCTTTGACGCCCATTCTCGGTTGGAGTCATCAGTTGTTGTCCAGCATATCATGCATAGCATCTACCTTTCATTCTTGCTGCTTATTTGCTGATTTATAATTGCTCTCCGTACTGGGGTTTGACCCCATGTCCCTCCGGGGCTTGGTTTGTTTCCGTGTTTGTGTATTTGCAGGAAACCCAGGTAATACAGCTGGTCGTGGTTTTAGCCCAGCTGGTGGTGCCCCGGGAGGTGGCTAGTGTGTCCCAGTCGCCTATAGCATACGTATATATATGTATCAGTTATGCCAGGGGATGCCCTGTGCTTTGTCCTTGTGACCAGTGTTTGGAGTCCGATACATGTTTTCTTGGTACTGTATGCTATTATCTGTTGGCAGGTTGCCTTATTGGTTTTAAACTGGGATCTTATTTTGAGTATCGCATTATTTTAACTTATATCGTTTTAAACCGTCGGGCCTAAAAGCGAAAATTTTACCCACTTTTTGTTAGCTTCCGCATGTGTTTATTCGTTGTGAGCACGAGGCCTGACATCTTAACTGGTAAGAAGTGAGCAGACTTAGTGAGTCTATCTATTATAATCCAAATAGAGTTATATCCTTGAACAGTCTTAGGTAGACCAACTACAAAGTCCATCGCTACACACTCCCACTTCCATTCTGGAATAGGCAGTGGCTTCAATAATCCTGCTGGTCTTTGGTGTTCAGCTTTGACCAATTGACAAGTCAAACACTCAGAGACAAATCTGGCAATGTCTCGCTTCATTCCTGGCCACCAGTACAACTGAGCACGAGGCCTGACAACTAACCTGCCTCGAAACCTCAAACAACCATCAGATGCAATAGAGTAATCCTCCGGCTGTCCAGATTTAGTCTTCAACTTCAGCTCATGGACATATGGGTCGGTTCTCTGGGCTGCCCTGATGTCCGAAAGAATCCGTGGCTCGACTTGAAAATATGACATCACAACGTAATCATCACCCGGGTAGAAACGCCAAACCGGTAGTGTTCAGTTGCTCATGGACCTTTGAGATATTTAGCGATGCAAGCATAGACACTTGAGCTTTCCTGCTAAGCGCATAAGCAAATACATTCACTTCTCAGGTTGATACTGAATCTCTCAATCGAAGTCTTTAAGCAGCTCCATCCATCTACGCTGCCTCATATTCAAGCCGGACTGGGAGAAGAGGTATTGAAGACTCTTGTGGTCAGTATACACCACAAACTGTTCGCCATAAAGATAGTGGCGCCAAATCTTCAAAGCAAAGACAACAGCCGCCAACTCCAAGTCGTGAACTGGGTACCCAGTCTCATGGGGTTTCAACTGACGGGAATCATACACAATGACTAAACCATGCTGCATGAAAACGCAACCCAATTCACTAAGCGAAGCATCAGAACATACCACAAAGCCTCCTGAACCTGAAGGTAAAGCTAACACTGGCGCTGAAGTTAGCTTCTCTTTGAGCAGTTGAAAGATGTTCTCGCATTCCTCCATCCCAACAAATCTCTTATCCTTCTGGGTCAGCTGTGTCATAGGCTTAACTATACTAAATAATCCCTCAATTAAGCGTCGATAATAGCTAGCCAATCCCAAAAGCTACGAATCTCCGAGATGTTCTTGGGACGTTCCCAGTTCACAACAGTCTCTACCTTACAGGGATCAACATATAATCCTTCAACCGAAATGACATGACCCAGGAACACCACATTATCCAACAAAAACTCAAATTTGGAGAACTTGGCATACAACTGCGAGTCTCGAAGTTCTTGGAGGACCAGTGTCTGGCCCGGTGCGCTAAATCATAGATTAATGACTTAATTAATCTTAATTTCACGGAAGAATCAAATATGGGATAAAAATTTTCGTTTTGGTCCTGATCTAACATCAACTCTTAAAATACAATCGTACTCAAAATATGGATTCTAACTCAAAAAAATCCAACAACATGAATAACGACAAATATAGGTAAAATACAAATACAGATCCCCAATATACATAATCACGCAGGGCATACCCTGGTTTAATACATAGTATAAATAACTGGGACTCAAAACGGGGATCTACCAGCTGACGCTCCGCTCGGTCCAACTGGATTACCTAAAGATCCTGCAAAGGCCAACACAGACCAACGCAGCCCAAAAACGGAAAAAAAATGAGGTCAAACCTCAGTACGAGAGCACCTATAAAACCAGCTAACATATAAAACATGAAATATCTCAGGCATGAAATGCATGATCAGGTACCATGAAATATCATCAGGATCAACAACAATCCACGACCCAAAGCTCGGCAGTGAATCAATAAAGTAGTGGCCACATCGCATGTGGAATCATGGGTGCTACCGATGCCCTTCACATGCAGCACCAGTAGCTTGCAATCTAATCTCTCAAACTCAACCCACCGATGTCATTCATGCTAGCTGAGGGGTGGGAGCTACCCAAGAGAACCTCAGGGCAATCGAAAAACCTCACAGCAGGGAGTCGAGGATACGGTAGCCACTTGACAACTCAATCATTTCATTTTCTCAAAAACATTAGAATCAGCATACTGGTACTATCAATCGATCGGTTCTCAATTAAATCAAGCTCAATATGATATGCGTGTATGCAAGACAGATTCAGCTCACAATAAACTCATATAAATAACACATAGGCAAATCAAACAGAGAACCAGCAATTAACTGCACATCTAGACAATTTCAGCTAGCACATATACACAGCAGATCAAGCCACACATCAGCTCACATCCCGCAGGAAATATTAACATGATTATATCAAAGCTGCTAGTATGAGCTCATCGTACCTCAAACTCGTACAACTACTACCTCAACAGATCACGCAGGGGCACACGTCCAGCAGCTCATGCACGAGAACACAACTCCAACAGCTCTCGGCGAACACCTAGCAGAAGCTGCTCGAACAATCACGTAGCTACCACCTGCTCAGCCATACCTAAACAACTCAAGGACAACTATACTGAAACAGATTTGGGTGCCACCAACAACTCAACCCAAACCGATACCTCAAACAAGGTAAGTAGCTCTATCCAAGGCTCAGAATAAGAATAAATCACTTACCCAAAGCTGCTTAAGAAAGAAAGAACTAATGTCGATATATCGCGAAGATATTCGAACACTGCAACTACTTCGTGCTCCCTCAACTCGATGATTCAAGTCTCCAAAATGTTATCAATCGAAAGATCTTAAGGAGACGAGCTCAGCGCCACCAATCTTGCTCTAAACGGCGGCATAAATCGACGGTAATCAGAGGACAAGAATTCGAGTGAACAGTAATGGTTCGAGGAACAGATATAAGTCGAACGCTCTCTGGGGAAGAAGATAAGAAGTATCGGGCTCAAATTTGCTGAGTGTTGGTCAACAACTATATATATATATATTCTCCAGTCAATGCTACAGTGCCACCTAAAAACTCAGATCTGAGCACTCAAACATCTTTGACTTCTCTATGCTAACCAAATCTGCCTACCACCAAACGACGTCGCACTAGGGTCCAGTTCTCATCAAATCTGATGCTTGCTAAACGAAGTCGTATCAATCATACTCAGCCAACGCCAAATCTGGTATACACCGAACGACACCGTATCGCTTATACTCAACACACGTCTACCCGGGTAATTCGAAACGACATTGTACGAGATTAAATCTGGCTATTTCCTCAAATCTGTTCATAACACATCACTAATTAAACCAGGTAATTACAGTCCTCACATCCTCTCCATCTTAAGAGATTTCGTCCTCAAAATCAAAAGTCAACTATAGATCAAAATCGAAGGACTACCAGAAATCACCAGACAAAATACACAACTGTCCAGAATTTCTCAAAGCTTATCAACAATTTCGCACCAAGAATACCATAATCAACTCTGAACATCAATCAGCAAGCTAGAAAATTACCTGGATAAATTCTGCGAATGCTCAAACAGATGAGCCACTCTTGTCTCATCTTTTCTTCAGCTTCCCAGGTAGCTTCCTCTCTACCATGCTTGCTCCATTGGACCAACTATACTGTCTTGTTTCTCAACTGCTTCTCCTTCCTATCCAGAATCTGCACTGGATATTCAACATAACTCAGGGTCTGATCCAGCTCTACTTCATCAGTCCTTATCACATGGGACGGATCTGGCTCGTATGTCCTCAACATAGACACATGAAACACATCAGGTATCGCTGCTAACTCAACAGGAAATTGCAATATATATGCCAAAGATCCAATCCTATCGATAATCTCGAATGGACCAACAAATCTAGGAGCTAACTTACCCTTAAATCTGAATCTCATCACGCTCTTGAAAGGAGAAACCTTCAGAAATACTCGATCGTCAACTGAAATTCCAAAGGCCTGCGCCTCTTGTTAGCATAGCTAGCTTGAAGATCTTGTGCAGCTTTCATTCTGCTCCGAATCAGCTCCACCTGATCCTTCATATGCTGCACAAACTCAGGTGTAGATAGCTGTCTCTCACCAACTTCTTCCCAACAAATTTGCGATCTACATTTCCGACCATACAAAGCTTCAAATGGGGCCATCCCGAAAGTCACTTGGTAGCTATTATTATACGAAAATTCTACCAGAGATAAAGAATCCTGCCAGCTACCACTGAAATTCATCACTATGCTCGCAGCATATCCTCCAAAAATGTATAATTTTCTCGGATTGGCCATCTGTCTGAGGATGATAAGCCGCTCAAATCCAATCTCGAACCCATCGCTGCTTGCAAGCCCTTCCAAAATCGGGAAGTAAATCTTGGATCTCTATAAGACACTATCGAGACCGGAAATCCATGCAATCTAACCACATTGTCAACGTACAGTCTCTATATCTTCTTCATGGAACATCTCACATCATGGGGAATGGAATGTGCTGAATTCAAAAGTCTGTCAATCACAACCCAACTCGCATCACATCCCCTATTCGAACGAGGTAAATGAGTCACAAAATCCATGGTCACGTGCTCCCAATTCCATTGAGGCACTTCTAAACTCTGCAACAATCCCCCAGGCCTCATTATCTCGGGCCTTGACCTGTTGACAATTCAGACAACGGGCTACAAATCCAGAATATCATTCCTCATGCCTTCCCACCAGTAGTGAGACTTCAAGGAATGATACATCTTCCTCTCGCCCGGATGCACACTATATCGACTATAATGGGCCTCGTTCAATATGGTCTCTTTCAGATTAATAAAATTCGGAACAACCAGTCTACCATGAAATCTCATACATCCATCAGAAGCAACAGTAAAATCTTCGACCGTTCTGGGCTTTAATATTCAACTCATGAACGTATGGGTCAGTCCTCTGTGCTTCTCTAATGTCTTCAACAATCTGTGGTTCCACCTGAAAAGAAGAAACCACGAAGTACTGATCATCTGGGTGAAAAAACCATCCAGAAGTCCCTAAATTCTCATGGACTTTGGATATACTCAACGACGTCAAGGATGGGCTTTCTTACTCAAAGAATTTGCCACTAAGTTCATCCGCCAAGGCTGATACTGAATCTCACAGTCAAAATCCTTAAGCAACTCCATCCAACGACGTTGCCTCATATTCAAATCCGACTGAGTGAAGATATACTTTAAACTCTTGTGGTCCATGTACACCACCAAATGCTCACCATACAAATAATGACCCCAAATCTTCAGGGCAAAAACAATGGAAGCCAACTCTAAATCATGAACGGGGTATCTCGTCTCATCGGGTTTAACCTGTCGAGATGAATAAGCTATCACACGCCCGTTCTGCATCAATACACAACCCAAACCATTCAGAGAAGCATCGGAATAAACCACGAAACCTCCAGAACCCGATGGCAAAGCCAACACAGGAGCAGTAGTCAACTTCTCCTTAAGCAATTGGAAACTCGACTCACACTCATATGTCCACAGAAATCTTCTATCTTTCTGGGTCAACTGCGTCATCGGCTTAACTATTGAAGAAAACCCTCAATGAAACGTCTATAATAGCCAAACCTAAGAAACTACGGATATCTGAAACATTCCTAGGTCGCTCCCAGTTAAGAACTGCTTTGACCTTACTCGGGTCCACCGAAATACCTTCTGCAGATATGACATGACCCAAAAAGATTACTTTATCTAACCTGAATTCGCACTTACTAAACTTCGCATAAAGCTGTGAGTCTCTCAGTTTCTGCAACACCATTCTCAAATGCTCCTTATGCTCTCTAAATTTCCTCGAATACACAAAGATCATCTATGAAGACAATCACAAAATGATCAATGTACTCAAACTTCGCA
The DNA here is from genome assembly GCA_001598015.1 of Dorcoceras hygrometricum. Taxonomy (NCBI): domain Eukaryota; kingdom Viridiplantae; phylum Streptophyta; class Magnoliopsida; order Lamiales; family Gesneriaceae; genus Dorcoceras; species Dorcoceras hygrometricum. The sequence continues at coordinate 219,123 of KQ996358.1, forward strand.
TAAAGCTGTGAGTCTCTCAGTTTTCTAGCAACACCATTCTCAAATGCTCCTTATGCTCTCTAAATTTCCTCGAATACACAAAGATCATCTATGAAGACAATCACAAAATGATCAATGTACTCACTAAAGATGCGATTCATCAAATCCATGAAAACAGCAGGAGCATTCATCAATCCAAACGGCATCACAAGAAACTCATAGTGCCTGTATCTAGTTCGGAACGTCGTCTTCGCCACATCAACGTCTCTAATCTGCAACTGATGATAACCAGATCACAGATCGATCTTATAATACACTGTCGATCCCAGCAGTTGATCAAACAGATAATCAATTGTCGGAAACGGATATTTGTTCTTAATCGTCGCTTTATTCAGCTTCCGAAAATCAACACACATCCTCATAGATCCATCATTCTTCTTCAAAAAGAGAATCGGAGCTCCCCAAGGCGACATAATCGGCCTAATAAATCCTTCTCTAAAATATCGCGCAATTGATCCTTAAGTTCCTTCACCTCAGCTGGTGCCAACCGATATGGGGCTCTCGAAATAGGGGCTGTCGCTGGCACCAACTCTTTACTGAAGTCAATCTCTCGTCTCGGAGGGAATCTAGGAATCTCATCCGGAAACACCTCTGGGAACTATCGAGCAATTGGAACATCGCTCAACTCTATTCGTGATTCTTGGGAACGTCAAGGGCATAAATCATAAACCCAGAGTTCTCTAACGACAACAGACTAAACATCTCCATGGCAGACACTAGCGGAATCTTCGATCGTGAATCAGCACCATAGAAATCCCACTTTTCCCCAAATTTAGGTCTAAATCTTACTACACCATGAAAACAGTCAACAGTCTCTCTATAACTAGACAACACGTCCATACCCAAGATACAGTCAAAATCTCTAATCTCCAAGACAATCAGGTTAGTCACCAACACATTCTCATCAAATCTAATCACACAATCCAAAACCACCTCACGGGACATCAACCACACACCAGCAGGAGTAGAAACAGATATAACATCACACAATGGGGTAACACTCAACCCACACTCATGTACAAACAAACCAGATATATCTCGTCAAAGCATTCACCTGAGCCTGCTGTGGTCCCAAAAACTGAGGTCTAGAAGATCCTTAGAACCTAGACGGTTCTCGTGGTTGGAATCCTGATCGTTGGGACTGAGCAAAAGGTTGCGATCTCTGCGAAGAACCACCACCTGAACCTTGCTGCGAAAAATTAGAGGGTTGTTCCCTCGTTGACTGATACGCTCTAACCAGGTGCCCGGTCTACCCACACTTGTAACAGTGACCCTGAAATCCACGACACTGAGAAGTCATATGACGACCTCCGCACTGTCCACACGTCACTCCTCCAGAGACACTACCACCAGTGCTAATCGAACCAGAAGAACTAGAATTCAACCGTCTGTTGAACTGCTTCCCTCGAGGCTTGAACCTCTGGCGATTCGACTGCTGTGACGTCTGAGGAGGCTGAAATGATTGCATCCCTTATGGCACAGATAGGAAGCTACTCCTAGCTATCGGCTGAACATGATTCTGCGCTTCCAAAAGACTCTCCTCAATGTCCACTGCCCTGTCCACTGTCTCAGCATAAGTCACAGGAGAACCAGCTAACACCATCCGGAACAAATCAGGACTCAAACCTCTCAGAAACTTGTTCCTCTTCGTCCTCTCCTGATTAGCAACGTGGGGAACGTACGACAGAAGCGAAGAAAACTGTCTAGCATACTTGGTCACCCTCAAGTTCCCTTGCTTCAGATTATCAAACTCCCGCTCACGGTTATTGTAGTAGACTCCGGGGTATACTCCTGTCGAAAATCTGCACAGAAGCTCTCCCTAGAAATCAAAGTATCACTCTCTCTCATGACTCGGGAAGTACCTTTCCACCAGCGTTGAGCATGATCCCTCAACTGCAAGACAGCCAAATTAAATCTCCTCTCCTGAGAGTACTCCACCTTGTTAAACAAATCTTCCATGTGCTCTAACCAGACTTCAGCCATCAGACCACTCTCGACGTCGGTGAACGTGGGGATTCATCCTCGTGGAACCTGCCAGAACTAGCTCCATCTCGCCAATCTATCTAGTCACGTAAAGACAGCCAAATTAAATCTCCTCTCCTGAGAGTACTCCACCTTGTTAAACAAATCTTCCATGTGCTCTAACCAGACTTCAGCCATCAGACCACTCTCGACGTCGGTGAACGTAGGGGGATTCATCCTCTGGAACCTAGCCAGAACTAGCTCCATCTCGCCAATCTATCTAGTCACGTCTTCTACCTCAACTTTGCCTGTCTAGCTCGATGACGCAAAGGCACACTCCGCTACTCAACATCCTCATCGCTCCTCGGGGCTCTAGACTCCCCGAATACCTGCCTAACGGTTGTACTACTACCTGTCCTCGGTGGCATCTACCAAAACTCAGAGGTAAGAACCAAAAACAGATAATTCATAGAGGCAAGCAGCACAATCACAGAGTTAATCACAAATAATACTCAAACTCTGTGCCTAGACTCAAGTGTGATGGAAAAGAAATCGAGCTTATCACAGTTTAAGCTCTGATACCAAAAATGTCAGGCCCGGTGCGCTAAATCATATATTAATAACTCAATTAATCTTAATTTCATGGAAGCATCAAATATGGGCTAAATTTTTTTCATTTTGGGCCTGAACTAACATCAAATCTTAAAATAAAATCGTATTCAAAATATGGATTTTAACTCAAAAAAATCCAACAACATCAATAACGACAAATACAGGTAAAATACAAATACAGATCCCCAATATAAATTGTCACGCAGGGCATCCCCTGGTTCAATACATAATATAAATAACTGTGACTCAAAACGGGGATCTACCTGCTGACGCTCCACTCGATCCAACTGATTACCTGAAGATCCTACAAATGCCAACACAGACCAATGCAGCCCAAAAAGGGGAAAATAACACGAGGTCAAACCTCAGTACAAGAGCACCTATAAACCAGCTAACATATAAAACATGCAATATCTCAAACATGAAATACATGACCGGGGTACCATGAAATCTCATCAGGTATCAACAACAATCAATGCCCCAAAGATCGGCAGTGAATCAATAAAGTAGTGGCCACATCGCATGTGGAATCATGGGTGCTACCCATGCCCTTCACATGCAGCACCAGTAGCTTGCAATCTAATCTCTCAATCTCAACCCACAGGTGTCATTCATGCTAGCTGAGGGGTGGGAGCTACCCAAGCGAACCTCAGGGAAATCGACAAACCTCAAGGCAGGGATTCGAGGATACGGTAGCCACCCGACACCTCAATCATTTCATTTTCTCAAAAACATTAGAATCAGCATACTGGTACTATCAATCGATCAATTCTCAATTAAATCAGGCTCAATATGATATGCGTGTATGCAAGACAAATTCAGCTCACAATAAATGCATATAAATAACACATAGGCAAATCAAAAAGAAAACCAACAATTAACTGCATAGCTAGACAATTTCAGCTAGCACATATACATGGCAGATCACGCCACACAGCAGCTCACATCATGCAGAAAATTTTAACATGATTATATCAAATCTGCTAGTATGAGCTCATCGTACCTCAAACTTGTACAACTACTACCTCAACATATCATGCAGGGGTACACATCCAGAAGCTCACGCACGAGAACACAGCTCCAACAGCTCTCGGCTAACACCTAGCAGAAGCTGCTCGAACAATCACGTAGCTACCACCTGCTCAGCCTTACCTAAACAACTCAGGGACAACTATACTGAAAAAGATTTGGGTGCCACCAACAACTCAACCCAAACCGATACCTCAATCAAGGTAACCAACTCTAATCGAGGCTCATAATAAGAAGAAATCACTTGCCCAACGCTTCTTAAGAACGAAAGAACTACTGTTGGTATATCGTGAAGATATTCGAACACTGCAACTACTTCGCGCTCCCTCAACTCGACGATTCAATCTCCAAAATGGTATTAAACGAAAGATCTTAAGGAGACGAGCTTAGCGCCATCAATCTTGCTCCAAACGATGGCGTAAATCAATGGTAATCGGAGGAAAAGAATTCGAGTGAACAGTATGGGTTCGAAGAACAGATATAAGTCGAACGCTCTCTAGGGAAGAAGATAAGAAGTATCGGGTCTCAAATTCACTGAGTGTTGGTCAACAACTATATATATATATTCTCCAGTCAATGCTACAGTGCCATCGACAAACTCAGGTCTGAGCACTCAAACAGCTTTGACTCCTCTATGCTAACCAAATCTGACTACCACCAAACGACGTCGCACTAGGGTCCAGTTCTCATCAAATCTGATGCTCGCTAAATGACATCGCATCAATCATACTCAGCCAACACCAAATCTGGTATACTCCAAACGACACTGAATTGGTTATACTCAACCCGCGTCTACTCGGGTAATCCGAAACGACATCGTATCTTCCCCCTCTTAGGACAACTCGCTCATACACGCGAGGGTCAGATCTGGACACCCAAATTTTACTTAAATCTGAAAAACTATGAACCGGTTTACTCAAACCACGAACCAACCCGATTCTCACAGTGCCTCTAATCACTCGTGTGGGGTATTCTCCAAATCTGATCCCCAGCTTCTCTCTCTCTCCATCTCGGGCTCATCTGTTCAAATTTTCCCTCATCCAAAGCTGATTCACAAACATCTTTGACAAATTTTCCTAGGATGGATACCCGATAGTCCATAAGGCACGTTTATCCGATTAAATCCTCATTCCGAACTAATTTCCTCGAACATCTTACGATATTAAATCTGGATATTTCCTCAAATCTGTTCGTAACACGTCACTAATTAAACCAGGTAATTACAGTCCTCACAACCAGCCTTAAGTGCTCTTTATGTTGCATGAGAGTCTTCGAATAAACGAATATTTCATCGATGAAAACAATCACTAACTCATCGATGAACTCTCTAAAGACTCGATTCATTAAGGTCATGAAAAAACTGACGGGGCATTAGTCAGACCAAACGACATAACCAAAAACTCATAATGCCCGTACCTCGTTCTAAACGCAGTTTTCGCAACATTTTCCTCTCGAATTCTAACTGATGATACCCTGAATGTAGATCGATCTTAGAATACTCAGCTGAACCTTGAAGCTGATCGAATAAATAGTCGATCCTAGGTAAAGTGTACTTATTCTTCACAGTAGCTTTGTTCAGTTGCCGAAATTCGATGCACATCCTCATCGAACCGTCTTTATTCTTAACAAACAGAATAGGAGCTCCCCACGGTGACATGATTGGCCAAATAAAGTCTTTCTCCAGTAGATCGCTAATCTGTACATTCAGATCTCTCAACTTGGCTGGTGCTATGCGATATGGGGCTCGTGAGATAGGAGCTGTACCACGCACCAACTCAATGCTGAAGTCAATCTCCCTCCTAGGAAGAAAACCAGGAATCTCCTTGGGAAACACATCAGGGAAATCACGAGAGATAGGGATGTCATTAAGCTCTACACACGACGTTGAGGATGCGTCTAAATCATAAATCATAAATCATAAATCTTGAATATTCTAACGATAGTAAGCTAAAAATCTCCATAGCAGAGACTAACGGAATCTTCGATTTGGAATCATGGCCGTAGAAGTTCCACTTCTCGCCAGATTGGGGCAGAAAGCGCAAACACCATGGAAACAATCCACAGTGGTACTAAAACTAGACAACACGTCCATTCCCACTATAAAATCGAAATCCCACATAACTAGCTGGATTAAGTTGGCTATCTGTGCATTCTCGCCAAACCTAAGTATGCCATTCGACACAATCTCTTGGGAGAACAAGCTCGCGCCGGCAGGATTCGCAACAGAACCAACATCACGCAAAAAGATGGTACGCAAATCATGCTCAACAGCAAATGCATCAGCTAATAGAGGAATGTGATGCTCCAGTATCGAACAGCACATGTGAGGATTGAGAATTTGGATTAGTGATTAATTGATTTGATTTGGGAATTAATCACGTAGATTTCGAAGTTCCTGCTGGTACGGTGCCTTAGAGTTTGGCGTTGTACCTGGCATCAACTCTATATGTGAGGATTGAGAATTTGGATTAGTGATTAATTGATTTGATTTGGGAATTAATCACGTAGATTTTGAAGTCCCTGCTGATTTTGAGCGTTGCGTTTATTTTTGGGAATTTCGATCGTAGCGATTTTGATGCAAAGCTGTTAGCAGTACGCTATTGTAGCGGAGTCAACGCAGGTCACGTGACGTATTCATTGCTGCTGGTAGTAGTTTGCGTTGCGATGGTTGCTGCTGACCAGCAGGCACGCAAATTCGAGAGCGTTGAGAAGCGACGTCGTTTGAATTAGTTGAAACGCTGCGTTTTGAGCTTTTCGTTTGAGAGATCAGCTGCTGGTAGCAATGTTTATGTAACCAAAGTGACGTCGTTTGGATTAGTAGATGCGTCGTCGTTTTGAGTGATTTCTCGCGACCAGCAGATGCAATGTTTTGGAGAGAGAGCTGTTACCAGCAGATGGTCGTTTTGCTTGCGAGAGCTGTTGTCAGCTGGTGACTTGCTTCGGTGTCGTTTTGAGGTGTTTTCTCACGAATTCTTATTGTTCCTCCTGCTGATTTTATTGAAGGGAAAGAGTTGGTACCTGCTGGTTTTGTCGGCTGCTTTGATAATCAGCAGACGTTGGATTTGGGAGATTATAAATAGAAGTGTTGTTCGACACTTAGAATTATTTTTGAACCAGCCATTTCTTATCTTCTTCTCCAAACCCTCGTCGAGCTACTGTTCACCGTGATTTTCCACCGCCGTTTCGCATCGCATCCAGCCTCTGTTTTTTGGAAATCTTAGTGGCGCTGGATTCCCCTTGCTTAGCTCTTTCGTTTGCTACCCTTTTGAGACGTTGTATTTGCACTGGAAGTGGAAACGCGAAGCTGCTGGAGTTCGAAGCTTTTGAGAAAAGTCTGTGCGTGCGTTCTTCTGCTAGCGTGAGATTTTGGGTGAGCATTCCTGATAGAATTGAGCTCTGTTTTTGTAGCTAATGCCTGCATAGAAGTGTAGGAATTGAATTAGACTTCTGGCCGTAGGATTAGCGTACTTATGATGAGATTGAGCTAAGATATTAGCTATATTGTAACAGATTTGAGCTTCCAGGAAGTTCCTGCTGTGTGATTTGAGCCAGGAGAAATCTGTTAGGTAAATTGAAGAGGAAAGGTACGATTGAGCGGCCCTTAGCAGTTGAGCGTGAACATGTCTATTTTTCAG
>KQ996358.1:233169-259008 GCA_001598015.1 Dorcoceras hygrometricum
AGAATTTGGATTAGTGATTAATTGATCTGATTTGGGAATTAATCACGTATGAGCGTTGCGTTTATTTTTTTTTTGGGAATTTCGATCGTAGCGATTTTGATGCAAAGCTGTTAGCAGTACGCTTTTGTAGCGGAGTCAACGCAGGTCAACCTTACTGTAGCTCGCTGCTGATGGATTTGGAATCAGCAGAGGTGAGGGAAGCGTGACGCATAAAGATCTGCTGGTTTTAGTTTGAGTTGAAGTTGCTGCTGGCAGATGTTGCGATTTAGCGTAAGATTGAATGAGGAAGCGACACGTGTTAGTCAACATATTTGGAGCGTTGACTACTAGATTCAGCAGATGCGCTTGTGATCAGTGATGACCTGATGGTTTGTGGAATTAGTCGCGAGAGCTATCGATAGATATGATGACGTAGGCGTGACGTATTCATTTCTTCTGGTAGTAGTTTGCGTTGCGATGGTTGCTGCTGACCAGCAGGCGCGCAAATTCAAGAGCGTTGAGAAGCGGCGTCGTTTGAATTAGTTGAAACGCTGCGTTTTGAGCTTTTCGTTTGAGAGATCAGCTGCTGGTAGCAATGTTTACGTAACCAAAGTGACGTCGTTTGGATTAGTAGATGCGTCGTCGTTTTGAGTGATTTCTTGCGACCAGCAGATGGTCGTTTTGCTTGCGAGAGCTGTTGTCAGCTGGTGACTTGCTTCGGTGTCGTTTTGAGGTGTTTTCTCACAAATGCTTATTGTTGCTACTGCTGATTTTATTGAAGGGAAAGAGTTGGTACCTGCTGGTTTTGTCGGCTGCTTTGATAATCAGCAGACGTTGGATTTGGGAGATTATAAATAGAAGTGTTGTTCGACACTTAGAATTATTTTTGAACCAGCCATTTCTTATCTTCTTCTCCAAACCCTCTTTGAGCTACTGTTTACCGTGATTTTCCACCGCCGTTTCCCATCGCATCCAGCCTATGTTTTTTTGGAAATCATAGTGGCGCTGGATTCCCCTTGCTTAGCTCTTTCGTTTGGTACCCTTTTGAGACGTTGTATTTGCGCTGGAAGTGGAAACGCGAAGCTGCTGGAGTTTGAAGCTTCTGAGAAAAGTCTGTGCGTGCGTTCTTCTGCTAGCGTGAGCTTTTGGGTGAGCATTCCTGATAGAATTGAGCTCTATTTTTGTAGCTAATGCCTGCATAGAAGTGTAGGAATTGAATTAGACTTCTGGCCATAGGATTAGCATACTTATGATGAGTTTGAGCTAAGATATTAGCTATATTGTAACAGATTTGAGCTTCCAGGAAGTTCCTGCTGCGTGATTTGAGCCAGGAGAAATCTGTTAGGTAAATTGAAGAGGAAAGGTACGAGTTGAGCGGCCCTTAGCAGTTGAGCGTTGAACATGTCTATTTTTCAGTGTTGTGATTTGCTGTTATGTGGCTTACGTGAATTTAGATGATGGAATTGATTGAATTCTGTTCTGTTTCACGTATTGTAAACTGTATGCATCTAGAATGGATATTGAATGACATTCATTGCATACATCTTGATCCTGAATTGATAGATTGATTTGATTACCTGATTGGGTGCCACGTTTTGACTGACCGACTGTTGAGTCGTGTCCGAAAAGTCCAACGCTATCGTCGGAGCTGTGACTATCGGATACGAGTGTCTACCGCCGAGCTGTGATGGGGTGACGGGCCCCGATGATCACGGACCGATGATTTCCACCGGCTGATTGCCTGTGTGTGGTATAGAGGCGTGATTTGAGTTGCCAGTTGATAGACTGGTCTAGCTATCCGATTTCTTGATAGCCCTCATACATTCATAGCATTGATTTATAGCATGTTGCATGTTTATCTGCTTTGATAGCTCTTCGTACTGAGGCTTGACCTCGTACTTCTTTTCTTGCTTTTGTTGTTTGGGTCTGCGTTACCCATTTGCAGGAGCACTAGGTAATCAAGCTGGACTGAGTGGAAGTTCAGCTGGTCGATCCCCGCGTCCCTGAGTCCCAGTATATATATATATATATATGATTTGTATTGAACCGGGGGATGCCCCGTATTATCTTGTATTGGGGATTTTTATTTGGTTGAAATACTTGTTGTGTTGGAGTTGAGTCAACTCGTATTTTATTATCGCTATTTTGAATGTATGATTTGAAGTTCAGGCCTATTGTATTTCAAAAATTTTTAAGCCCTGATTTTAAGCTTCCGTGTTTATGCGCTTATAATGTGTTAATTTTTAGTAATTAGCACGGGGCCTGACAGCACACGTGTTGGAAAATAAAAAATTGTACAGGTACCTGAGATCACTCCTTCAGGCGTGTCCTTTGCTTGCTCCCTAGTCATGGCATTTACTTGTGCCTGCTGAGGTCCTGAGAAATGAGGTTGGGAAGACTGTCCAAAACGTGAAGGACCAGGCTACTGGAACAGCCTGTGCTGAGATTCTCCCATCCTCTGCTACTGAACGGGAAAAGATCGACAACAAGATGACCCGCCAGAATGGCTCTGCGGTGGGGTAGCGGTAGGCTGAGATCCAGCCAAGGGACACACCCGTGCAAAATGTTCGTACTGCCCGCAATTATTGCAAACGCACTGAACTCCCATACGCTGCATAGATGTGTGTCTTCCTCCACATTTCTCACAGAAGGTAGATCGGGGACTACTACTGCTCGAACTGCCCGAACTGAAAGAACTGGAACCTGAATTCTTCTTAAACTATTGGCCACGAGGACTGAACCTGTGACGTCCAGACTGTTGGGATGGCTGGAAAGTACACGAAGGTTAGGAAGACTACGCCCCTTGAACATTGGGACATGTACCTTGAACAGCTTGCGGCCGAACCCGAGACCTACGGTTTTGTAACCCTTCCTCGATATTCATCGCCTTGTCCACCGCATCCACATAGCTAGTAGACGAACTTCCAAACAAAGAATAAAAATCTTCGTTCAGCCCTTCCAAGAATCTGTTCCTCTTCGCTCTCTCACGACCGGACACACTTTATATCATACTCCCCCACAGACATGGTTCCCTGAACCAAGTTATCGAACTTTCACTCCCGGGCATTAACATAGGACTCCGGAATGTACTCCTGACGGAAAGCAGTACAAAAACTATTTCAAGTTATACCTACACCAATCTCCTCAAGAGCCCGTGAAGCACCTCTCCACCAGCGCTATGCATTCTTCCTCAGTTGGAAAGTAGCTAGGCTCATCCTACGCTCATCGTCATACCATACTCGATCAAACAACCATGTAATGTGCTGCAACCAGGAATCAGCATCGGAACTGGACTCGTCACCATTGAACGTTTGAGGATTCATCCGTTGAAACCTCGTCATAATTAGTTCCATTTCGTCTTTATGGGCTGCCAGCATATCCACCTCGTCATCAGCCTGTCTACCATGCCTACGAACAGGAATACTGCGCTCACCCTCATCGTTCTGAGCCTCAGATTTTATCGGGATCTGCCTTCTAGCTTTACCCCTACCTCTAGGCAGAATCTATGAAAACACTAAGACGATAAGATAACACAGCAGTATAACACATAGTCAAGCACACACAACAAACGACACAGTGCCTAGACTCAAATGTGATAAAAAAAACAGAGGTTAAACATGCAAACTCAACTGAGGAAGCATTAAAAGTGACTAAAATTTTTCGCTTTGGACTGAACTTGAAAATCATAATTTAAAAACACACTTATACTTAAAATACAATTTTTATAACAAATCAAAAAGCTGCACACAACAGCTATGAATACAGCAGGTACTGGCATACAAAGCCATTAGAAAACCAAATCTAGTTACAACCTTAGCACGGGGCACCAAAACAGAGAGAATGAGAGCTACCCAGCCGCTCAATCACACGCAGTACCAGAAAAAAGCTAGAGAATAAAGGCCATAGTACATGTGAGAGAATGGGAGGTACCCAGCCGCTCAATCACACGCATCCTGTCAACACGGGTTATCTCAACAGCGAAAGACAACAAATCATATGTTCTCACAACAGGCTGCTAGCACATGATCGCAAGGAATAGAGCGTAACAACATGGCATGCGTGTATGCATAAGAACATCTTGCAATATATCACACAACAGAACAGATGAAAGCAATAGTATAGAACCAATAGCATACACACTGCTCAACATAACAGCACATGCTCATTTATACACAAGCCTATCTCAAAGCTATAAATATAAGCTCAATAACTTCTTCACGTCCACTCTTCTTGCCCACCAAAGCCTTCGAAAGAGGTATAGGAAGAAGCATCTTGGAAAGGAGAACTCAACGCTACCAACCTTGCTCAAAGCTACATCGTCTACCGTCGGAATCAGAGGAGAAGGTTCGGTGAACATTAAAGGTTTCGCTACAGTAGAGGGTTAGTTTACGGGGAAAGATATTTTATAAGTGTTGGAAAGAACGGTGTGTACACGGTCAAAGTCCTCTATTTATATGACTTAAGTCTCCCGCGATCTGGTGAAAGTATCCACTGACAGCTCGGGGTCCAAACTGATATCAGTTCAGGCATAAACCAGCACGCTGTCTTAAAAAACTCTAAGCTGGTATACGTCACCCATTTTGCGCTACCAGAACAGATCACACACCCGGTCAGCTATCCCAAAACAGATCGCATGCACGCGATAGCTCACAGCTATAGAATAGATTACGCCTTGGCCAGCTCACACGGACCATCCAGCTAGCTCCTATGCTGGTATCACTTAAAAAACATCGCACCACACCTCAGCTCGAGATAACCAAATCATGCGCAAGAAGACCAGCTCACAAACTTTCAGCTCTTGCCTAAGCTTATACCCATGAATCGTGTCGGTCTACACTAAACCATCGAATCAGGCCGGTCCGCACAGTATTACCAGATTTCTCCCCTATAAGCTGGTTTCTCCCAAAATGACGTCGCTCCGTTACTAGCTCAGAATATCCAGCTTAGAGTATCCAGAATAGCTTGCAACAACCATATATAAACATCCAACCATCCATCTCGGACCTTTCTACGAAAACTAACCCAGAGTTGACCCATGCATAGACCAGCTCACGTTCGATCAATTACCCAAATTAATTGTTAACCATCCAGACCTCACAAGTTTGATGGGTTAAATGGAATTCAAAATTTATGTAATTCTGAAACATATTATTTGAGAGACAGAAATACATTACTGCATTTGACAACAAACATACAATACTGATTGCTATTTAACAACAAACATACATTACAGATTAGATATATATGATAGATGACTCTTGTTCATTTTTTCCTTCCAATGTTGCAGTGATGCTACAGTATATTCAGCTACAGAAGATTTTACCTGGCCAAAGATTACAATATGTTGAATGAGACTACTTCTCAAGGCGGCTTCTTCAATCTCTGAAAACTACCTAGGTGTGTCCATATCAAGGATTGGTTCTTGAGGTGTAGGAGATTCACTTGGTACTTCAGTTGGTTCTCGAACTTCTTCGAGTTTTACTATCTTGTCTTTTCTATCAAGTAGAAATTCCTTCTCCAAAAGGTGACATTTATAGAAACAAACACTTTTGTTTCACTGGGATAGTAGAACCAGTATCCAATAGAATTCTTTGGATACCCAATGAAGTAGCATAAGCTGGATCTATTATCCAGCTTATCTCCCACTGTCTGATTCACGTAAGATAGACATCCCCAAATCCTCAAGTACGAGTACTTGGGTGGATTGCCCATCCATATCTCATATGGAGTTTTATCCACTGTCTTGGTGTGGCTAAATCAATCGAAATTAGTAGTTAACTAATCGAGGTTATTTCAGATTTTGGTGTTACGCTATGTCGCAAGCTATGTTGACCCTCGAGAGCTGGGTTAACCATCGTGTGCTGGCTCGAGTACGTACCTTGAGACTTAGGTGTGTGAGCTGATCTAAAAGCATTGCGAAGTATTGGAGAATTCGAAAGCTGCCTAGAGAATTGTAAGCTGACATGAGTGATGAGTACTGAGTGAGTACTCTAAGACTATCTATGTACTGTTAGTTGTGAAGAGAGTACACGATCTGAGCTAGATGATGTGCGCTGATCTGAGGGCTGTGAGATGTTATGGATGTGTGCGGCTTGAGCTTGTCGACGAGTGCTGAGCTGAACAGAGTAAGCTGAGCTATCGTAGCGCAGATCGTTTTGCAGAGCGAAAGCTGAGCTGAATGCTCTGAGCTGATCTAAGATTGCGAGATGTGTTGATTGTTGCGAGTTTTTCCAAGCTTAGTGTTGGCGCAGCGGCGGATCCAGATCCCGTTTCTCGGGACGCAGCGGAAATTTGCACCGGGAATCGGTCAATACATAATAATAAAGCACTAAAACATACATAGGATGTTTTAATGAAGGTTACCTTGCTGGCGTCTAGGTGCCTGGCTCCGACCAGTTCCACAGGGAAACCGGCACTTCAACGGTAGGCGGCGGTAGATCTCCTAATCCGGTCCACGACTGGATTCACGACTCCTTCATCAGTCTGCACTAGAAGAGCTGACGACTTTACCACGAACGAAATCTCCTCAGCACGGTGGTCGGAGCAAGTCCGATGGCAAGAGGCGGCGGCGCATGGTGGTGTTTTAATGAAGGTTACCTTGCTGGCGTCTAGGTGCCTGGCTCCGACCAGTTCCACAGGGAAACCGGCACTTCAACGGTAGGCGGCGGTAGATCTCCTAATCCGGTCCACGACTGGATTCACGACTCCTTCATCAGTCTGCACTAGAAGAGCTGACGACTTTACCACGAACGAAATCTCCTCAGCACGGTGGTCGGAGCAAGTCCGATGGCAAGAGGCGGCGGCGCATGGTGGTGGCGGCCGAGGGAGAGGGAGTGAGGAGAGGGGGAGGCGGCTTTGAGCTAGGGTTTGTGTGAGTTGTGTAGTGTAGCCCTAGACCAAGTAATATTTATAAAAGTGATGCATGGGCTTGAACCAACCCAATGGGCCTGGGGCGGGCCCAGGTCCATATGAACATTTGGTTCAACCGTCTCACCGTAGCTTCATCATAACTCCGATCGACGATCTGATCAGATCAATCTACACAGTTTCCAAAACTGAGTATTATGATGTGAAAACAATTTTTCAGACCACCTAGTCCAAAATTGCAGTTTAGCCCCTCAAGTTTCAAGGATAGTCAAACTCGCCAAAACTTTAAGGAAATTGCAATTTGACCCCTGTCGAATTTTAGGAAGTCGCACTCCCTAAATTCCTCCTCCTATGCTCAACACATTGAGCTCAATTTCCGTGCGGGAATCGTGAAGCCAATACCTGTGTGACCCTCAATGGTTCAGGGATAAAGCTAGCCGTGGGCCCACAACCATTGTGACTCCGAAATCACAATTTCGGACTTACCCATCGGATCATGGTAAAACGCCTAGCAACATCCCCCATGATCCCCTAGGTATCACTGATAGTTCCTGCAAGAACCAGTCGGTCATGGTTAGCGTACAGTACGATCCTTTCAACACATATATCCCGATCAGATCAACGACCATTGGTATATCGAGAGTCGCTAGAGATCCAATAACTATACATACATCTTGGAGATCAAATAGTGACATCGCGTGTGTTACTAGGTAAATCCATTTACCTAAAACACATCTACTACTCTGGCCAGAGAATTATCACACTATTATCTCCTCAGATAGCATAGGATATCCACGCATAAAAGTGAGCGGTGAATCCTCGACAACGAAGCATCGACTTCTACATGCATCGGGACCTCACCCAATCCCGCCACCTAATGACCCCAGATGAGTCGGTAAATGGGTCAAAGTGAGGCACCTATCATGTAGAGTCTCAATGATGTTTCGAGTAGTCAGGAATAATCAGTACAACCAAGACCTCGGACTTATCCACTCGACAAATGGTAACCACTTGGAAAGTCCGAACGAGGGTAGTTCGATAGATCACCAGGCCACTATCCATCTGCATGCTCAGAACATCACAATGCTCCCTACCAATGAAACGTGGTACTTCACATCGCAGATGATAGTCTCAAGATCGGGCGGACTTATCCTCATTTTGACGGTCCTAGTCCACGTGTTCAGAATACACAGTGACTATTAGATATGTTTTATGATAGCCATCATATCCACTATCACATATAACATACACTATGGTGCATTCTAGGTCTTTATCCAACACAATTATTAACATTATAACATAATGAAAATAAAGAATGCCATATAAGAAATGCGAATTTCATAAATAAAGATCGTTATACAAAGAGTCAATAGAACCCACATGCCACAAGTTGGCTAGTTGGGCATCTACTCTAACACTTAGGTGCTGCGAACTGAGAGTATCATGGGCTGTTTGGTAGTCGTAAGATGGATAGAACATCCTGAGCTGAATTCTAAGGGTACGATCTGACTATGGCTGCACGAGCTGTCTGGTGGTGACTGTGTAGTTTAGCCTATGCTGAGATTGTGTGATCTGATCTGTTTAGGGTGATTTGGCAGTGTAATAGATCTGAGCTGTTAGCAATTTTGGTAGTGATATGTCACCTGGATTCAGTTTGGGGACGTGTCTAGTGTCCTGAGATGAGTAGGCGTGTTGTGCCGCATCGTTTAGTGGTATCTGCTTCGGCGTGAGCTGCTCGTAATGTCCTACGTAGACCAGTGCTGTTTGTGGTTTCAGCTTTGGTGAGAGTTGGTCGTGGTCGTCAGCTTTGGTGAGAACTTTCAAATACCGTAAGCTCGCCAGTGCATGATCTGGCCTGTTACTGCGAGCTATGTTGTTGTGCACGTTGTGATCTATTCTGTACTTAAGACTAGTCGTGAGCTGGATGGAGCGAGATATGAGTACATGAGAATTGAGTAGCATGCGAGAGGTGAACTGTGTGCGAGAGCTGTATCATTAGCATGAACATTTTCAGGCCTCGTGCACAACACAGAGTTAAACCACGCAAAACAATAGCGGAGGCATACAAAAATGGCTTAAAATTTTCGCTTTGGCCTGAGATTAAAACATATAATTTAAAATACAACAATACTTAAAGTATACCAATTTAACAACACAATTCAGTACAACAGTATAACATTTAAACAAATACAAGTACTACAGCATACAACTGAATCCCACAAGCACATGGCATTCCCCGGCTGACAGTACTAGTACATATATGCTATACGCTAACTGGGACACGCTAACAACCTCCTGGGCACCTCTCGCTGGGTCAAAGCCATGACAAGCAGAGAAACCTGGGAAACCTGAAACAACATACAGGCAACAACACAAGCCCCAGAGGGACATGGGGTCAAACCCCAGTACGGAGAGCAACTGAAAAACAGCAATACACAGCAACAGCTAAAATGCATATGCTATGCATGAGGAACAGGGCAACAGCCGAAGGCTACAACCACAATATTGATAGTACCAGATGCTGTTTTTGAGAAATAAAATGAGGTGTCTGTTGGCTCCCATATCCTCGACTCCCCGCTGCGAGATTTGTGTCACCATGAGGACCAGTGGGTAGCTTCCACCCCTCAGAGAGCTGAAAGGCACAAGTTGGGTTGAGTTTGATGATTATGTTACTGGTACTGCATGTGTGAGACGAGTTGGGTAACACCCACGCTCTCACATGCACTGTGGCCACGATTGTTGATTGCCAACTGAGTCGCTGTGCTTTGTTACCGATGGTTCTTGGTACCTTTCATGCATTGCATGACATGATATGCTCCATGCGTTATTTGATAGTTGTATTAAGATTGCTCTTTGTACTGGGGTTTGACCCCTTCCCTTTGGGGCTGTTTTGTTTGTATTTGGATTTCAGGTAGATCAACTGAACCTTGAGATGCATCAGCTGGTGGAGCCCCATATGAGTCTGTGTCTCCATATATATGTTGTACTGAGTCACCGCCAGGGGATGCCCTTTGTAGTTTTCCATTTATTATTCGATTTGGGTTGTATACATATATATATACTTTGGATGATGATGTTTATTGCGGTTGAATTTTGAAACAAAGTCCGTATTATGAGTATGTGTGTATTTTGAAGATAAGATTTCTGTTCAAGCCAAAAGAAAAATTTTAACTACTTTTATTCTTCCGAGTTTCGCTTTAATTATATTTTTATTTCGTTATTATGAATACCGGGCCTCACATAAATTGTGATTAACTGTATAAGTATAACTGCAACATCCACAAATTTTCATATTAAGTCGCATGCTCTATTATTATTATTGTTTGTAGTAGTATTATTATTTTATTTCCATGATATAGTTACTTAATTTATGTAAATTATTTGATGATATTTCTTTAGAATTTTTAGTTTGTTGCTACGTGGCTAAAAACAACGACACGGGACACCGAGGTAAGAAATTTATAATGAAAATTTATTCTTGAGCTCACCATTATATTTTTTTAGGAAGTTAAAGGTGTTAGGGTCGAAAGTAGAAAGCTTGGAGTTTAGAGGGAGATTGAATAAACTCCTTTAAAAAATTGTGCTTTAAAACTGTTTGCTAATCAGCTGAGTTAACAGTCAAATTCCCGTACTCAGTCACTCTGTTTCTTTGAACAATAAAAGTATTATATGCAAAAAGTTCAATCAAACAGTGAACATAAAATGGATGTGTGAAATAAAGATTATAGAAACAGAGATTTGTTTATGAAAGTTCACAGCAATGCTTCTACGTCCCCCCTTCTTCCTAACAAGGAAGGATTCCACAAGAATACTTTGATTAAAAATATAGAGTATCCTAATTCGATCAGTCAGGATGCATCTGAGCTGAACTCCTAGTTTCACACCTAACAAGGAAGGATTCCACAAGAATACTTTGATTAAAAATATAGAGTATCCTAATTCGATCAGTCAGGATGCATCTGAGCTGAACTCCTAGTTTCACAATACAACAGCTCGCATGTTGTATTTACAATTTGTTTGAGGCTCTCTCAAGAATAAGAATTTAACACAAAGCCAAACTAAGTTTCATCAACGAGCTGAAAAATTTATAAATACTTTCTGAGCTGGTTTTGTTTTAGTTGCTAAGGCTCTTAGAATATATGTGTCACATCTATGTGTAAACTGATTAGCGTCTCCGATTTATACTCTTTGGATCCAACGCTAATAAATGTTATCCGTAGACACATTGTATAGATCCAAAGGATTTGTTTGCTGAGTATTTAATGCTTGTACTGTTCTTCGTATGACTACATTAAACGCTTTCCTCTTTTAGCGTACATTCAGCAGTTCTTAATTGATGCCAGATCTTTGGCTTATCTTGAATTTGTTAAAAGTAGTCTCAACAACTATAAGAGATCGTGGGAAATCAATACATCAAATCAAACTAACTGTCGGATACTGTACTTTAAAATCTGATCGCACCCTGGCGTTCCCTGATATGAGCTCATAGACGTTCTAAGCTGATAATCTCCCAGCTGATAGCTTCATGATAGTCATCATCCACTATAACATCTAAGATAAACGGTAGTATATTCAAAGTTTTTATCCAACAAGTTTGTGCAATAATATCAAAGATAAAGAATGCCATGTGAAAATGTAAATTATATAAATGAACAAAAATTGTTTTACACAAGAGTCAACAAAGTCCAATACCAACAGTTGGCTAGCTGGGAAATTATTCTCACAACTCTGTCTAGGATATAGGTTTTGTAACTGGCCTTAGCCCTACCTATATTTTTTGGGATTACTTTTGGACAATGTTGTTTGTGTTAATATTAATTATTATATCAAATATTAAGTAAGCCAAAATTTTTAAGGTTTAACCACAGCACCCTTACTTATTAAAATTATGCATTAAGAGCATTTGGATCACATTAAGGCATAAATTGTGATTAATTGCATAACTATAATTGTAGATTCAACAAATTTTCACTATTAAGTCGCACTCTCTATTATTATTATTGTCGGTAGTAGTATTATTATTTTATTTCCACGATATTTTTACTTAATATATGTAATGTTTGACGATGTTTCTTTTAGAATTTTTGGTTTGTTGATTTGAGGCCAAAAACAAGGACACGGGGACAGCGAGTTAAGAAATTTTTAATAAAAATTTATTCTTGAGCTAACCGTTTGTACTTTTTAAGAAGTTCAAGGTGTTAGGATCGAAAATATAAAGCTTGGAATTTAGAAGGTGGGAGGAGGGGGGGTTGAATAAAGTCCTTTAAAAATTATGTTTTAAAACTTTTTGAAAATCAGCTGAGTTAACAGTCGAATTTTCGTACTCAGTCACATTATTTTTCCTGAACAATAAAAGTATTTTATGCGGAAAAGTTCAATCAAATAGGGAACATAAAATGAATGCGTGAAATAAAGATGATAGAAACTGAGATGTTTTTATGAAAGTTCGAAGCAATGCTTTTACGTCTCTCCTTCTTCCTAACAAGGAAGGATTTCTACTAGAATACTTTGATTAAATACAGAGTATCCTAGTCCGATCAGTAAAGCCGCATCCGAGCTGAACTCCTAGTTTCATAATACAATAGCTCGCAAGTTGTGTTTCCAATTTGTTTGAGGCTCTCTCAAAAATAAGAACTTAATACAAAGCCAAACTAAGTTTCAGCAACGAGCTGAAAATTTATAGAGAATTGAATCGAAATGATTTCGGATATGGTTTTGTTTTAGTTGTTAAGGCTCGTAGAATATATATGTCGCACCTGTGTGGAAACGGATTAGCTTCTCCAATTTATACTATTTGGATCCAACGATAGTAAATGTTACCCATGGACATGTCGTATATGTCAAAAGAATTTATCTGCTGAGTATTAAATGATTGTACTGTTCATCGTACAACCTCAAATCGAATCAATAAAAAAAACTACACAGGACATCCCCTAGCAATGACTCGTTACAAAATATATATATAACTGGGAACTCAACGCCTATGGGGCTCCACCAGCTGATGCATCTCTCGGATCAGCTGATCTACTTGAAAAACCTGCAATGATCAAACACACGGCCAAAGCAGACCCAAGGGAAAACAAAAGAGGTCAAACCTCAGTACGAAAAGCAATCATACAACAGCTATAATATAATACAAGTAACATATTATATCGTGCAATGCATGAGAGGTACCAAGAATCATCGGTAATCAAGGCACAATGACTCAGCTGGCAATCAACATCTCAGTAATAATCGGAATCCAAATAACAGCGACTTAGCTTGAAATCATGACTCAGTGAAAGCATTGGATTCCAAGGCACGACGACTCAGCCGGCAATCAACAATCATAGTGGCCACAACGCATGTGAGTGCATGGGAGCTACCCAGTCGGCTCACACACGCAGTACCAGTAGCTAAATCATCAAGCTCAACCCAACTGGTGCCTTCAGCTCTCTAAGGGGTGGGAGCTACCCACTGGTCCTCATGACGACACAAGATAGCATACTGGTACTATCTGAAACGAACCAGACTCTAGAAATTTTTTTAAAAAAACATATGTGGAATACATAAACTGAAGTGTGGCTCGTTCCCTTTTTAAAACATTTCAAAGCCATTTTCTCAATGATGCTTTAAACATAAATAAAGTAATATTTAAAAACGTTAAGACATCCATACGGTATAAAATCAAATGTGAATAAGAACTGAAATGAACATGTTTGAAACCAACATACTAAAAGTGTATCGTAATAGAAGTGAAACATAAAAGCGGTCACGGGGTACTGCTGCAGTAGGCGCTCAGAGGTTCGTACCGCCTATCGGGATGTACTCATCAGCAGGGTCATCTCCTGCACCATTTAAACCTAGTGAGCCTAGAGGCTCAGCATGCTCTATCTTGTATCATAACAAATTACATACTAATAAAGTCGCATGCAAGCACATACTTGTAATAAAATAACGTTAAAATATGAATGCGTGCATGATCTTAAAACATTGCTTCATGCATTTCATATTATACATAACATATAGCATACATAAGGCATGACATAGCATAACATGAAAAACGTATGAGTCGTATCCTGAAGTGTGGACCATAGTCGATTGATCAACCTAGAAACCAACGTACGCGGCGGTGTGATTCACCCGACCTTACCTCGGGGTCCCTATATGTCACACCTCTATGCTGCCACTTCACCATACCGTGAACACATGGATCCATAAGCTCTTAATACATGGAAACAAAAGATCAACCGCCCAGGTATCCCGCATCCCCTCATCATAAATTGCCACAAATCATTCAAGTCCTCGGGTTTTTTCTTTCAAAATAAAATGCCTTTAACAATCCATAAAGCATTCATGATGCATGCATTTCGTAAAATTATGCAAGTTTAAAAGCTTAGCACGTTAATGTATATTTAACTCTTTTCTTTAAAACGTTTACGTACATAGCATACTATATATATTATTAAATATACATTCACGGCTTGTAGATTTTCTACTTAGGTCAAGGACTGGTTCAGAAGACTAGCCCACTACTTCTAGACTTACATAACCATTGCCTTAGGAGATCCTCTTTAAAATTCCTAACATCGTTCAATTTTGACTAATTACCAACTCAATTTTGACTTTTAAAAATCAAATGACTAATTTTGACTGAACTTAAAATCAATTTTGACTAAAATCAATTTTGACTTAAAATCAGTTTTGACTTAAAAAATTTTTTTGACTAAAACTCAATTTTAACCAATTTTGACTTTTAAAAAGGATAACTTAAACAAATTTGACCCAAGGACCGATTTTGACCAAAAGATCGATTTTGACCAAATTAAAATCCAATAAAAATTTTTGACTTAATTGAAAATGAAAGACTCCAATTTTGAATAAAAACTTATGGAAATAGACATCAAACTCAATTAAATCAAAGTTTGACTCAAATTAAAACATTTGACCATTTTCTTTAAAATTGGACCTTTGACTAAAAATAAAATAACCGGTCCATAATTAAAATAACTCGTTCTAATTTTAAAACATTTTGACACGAGACTCGATGAACCGACCCCGGTCCAACCGAACCGACCGGTCCAATTGATCAGTTCGGCCCAACCAACTCAAACCTAACCAAGCTATCCGCCGCTGCTCCCCCCCATGCGACGCCACCTTCCAGCCGTTTGTCCGTCTTGCTCCGGCCGCCATGGCCGGAGCTCCGCCGGATGGACCACCCCCAGGTCCAGCCGGTTCCATTGGGACAATTCACCGTCCCAACCATGCACCATGGCGCACGCACGATTGCGAGAGAGGAGGCTGTCCGCACATGGCTCGCACGCCAAGCGGCCACTCCACCAACCTCGAACCAACCTTGGTTTAGCCCTCTCCTCGATGTCTAAGGACCACCACTAGACCCCCAAGAACCCTCTCCAATTCCCTTGAACAGCCCTTGGCCGAATTCATGCAAGAGATGATAAAAAACATGCTAAAATTTTGTGAGTCATGCATGGATCTTAGATCATAAAACGTAGATCAAGGAAAGGAACATACAATTCATGCAATAGATCATTAAAAACAGTGTAATATAGTTTAAATGGTGAGAAAAAGGGTTCATATCACATGCCTGGTTGGTAGAAGAGGTGGAACCGTGAGTTTCCGAAGTTGTAGACACGAGATCGAGCCATGACCGCCTTTGGATCACCAAACTTCACCATGGAATGAAATTTTCGAAACTTTGTGCTTTAAAGAAGGGAGGCGATGGCTGATAGTGCTTGGAGGGATCTAGGGCTTTAAAAGTTTGTGTTATGAAAGAATTTGGTGTGACACATTTGACCCCTCATGATTCAATTAGGAAAGAAATTGAATTTGACATGCTTGCCCCGTCCATTAATTAAAAACTAATTAAAAACTTTATCTTGGCTTGAGAAATGTTGGATTTTCTAAATCTAAGTCTCCTTCTATTTTAAAACACCTTAAAATCCAATAAAAGAGCCCGTATAGGCGAAAAACGGGTTCCCCTTCAAAATAATAATAAAAGCCCAAATTTTCAGAAATTGTCTGCTTTAAAATAATAAAGTTATTCTTAAAAATCTAATAACTTAAAAATCTCAACTTATTTTCATATCGGTCATCCCTAGTCTTGTCCACGTGCCCGTAACTCAAACAGGCTAAAAACAAGTCATGCATACCATGCAACATAAAATCATAATTAAATCACATAAAATGACATGTAATCATTTAAAAGTAGTTTTCCCATAGTCATGCACTCAGTTCTACGTAGTCAGGAAATTCTAGGTGTTACAACTCTCCCCCCTTATAGGAATTTCTTCCCCGAAATTGAGTACGTACCAAATAACAACGGGTAGCGCGTCCGCATATCGGCCTCAGCCTCCCAGGTAGTTTCATCCTCCGAGTGATTCTGCCACCGGACCTTGACCATCGGAATACTCCACGCTCTCAGCCTTCGAACCTCCCGAGCTAGAATCTGCACTGGTCGCTCCTCGAAAGATAAATCCTCCGCCAACTGGAGCGGCTCAAAATCCAACACGTGTGAAGGATTTGGAACATACTTACACAGCACCGAGATGTGGGAAACATTATGGACTGCTGCCAAGCTGGGTGGTAACGCCACACGGTAAGCCAAAGTACCAACCCTCTCCAAAATCTCGAATGGCCCAATAAACCTCGGGCTGAACTTGCCTCTCCGGTCAAAGCGCATCAAGCCCTTCATGGACGATATCCTCACAAACACATGATCCCCAACAGCTAGCTCCAGATGTCGTCGTCTCTGATCGTCATAACTCTTCTGACGACTCCGGGCTGTCCTCATCCTATCCCGAATCCTCGTCAGAATATCTGTTGTCTGTTGTACTAACTCCGATCCAGTGAGCACTCTCTCTCCAACCTCGTCCCAGTGCACGGTAGATCTGCATCTCCTCCCGTACAGCGCCTCATACGAAGCCATCCCAATCGATTCCTGAAAGCTGTTGTTGTATGTGAACTCTACCAGCGGAAATCTCGAGTCCCACATACCTTGGAAGTATATGACACATGCTCTCAGCAAACCCTCCAGAACCTGGATGACCCTCTCTGACTGTCCGTCTGTCTGCATATGAAAAGCTGTACTGAACGACAATCTAGTCTCCTAGGCGGCATGTAAGTTCATCCAGAACGCAGACGTAAATCTGGTGTCTCTGTCCGACACTATCGAGACTGGTATTCCATGCAGTATGACAACCTCTATGATGTAAATCTTTGCGTACTACGTCAGGGTGAGAAAGTAGTCTTCAACGGTAAGAAATGCGTTGACTTGGTGAGTCTCTCAACAATCACCCATATAGCCATGTACCCTCTGGGACTCCTAGGCAATCAAACCACGAAATCCATCGTAATGTGCTCTCACTTCCACTCGGGAATAGGGAGTGGTTGCAACAACCCTGCAGGTCGCTGATGCTCCGCCTTGACCTGCTGACAAGTCAAGCACTCAGACACGAATCTCCCAATATCATTCTTCATCCCCGGCCACCTGTACAATGTCTGCAAATATCTGTACATCTTCGTACTCCCTGGGTGGATGGAGTACATCGATGCATGAGCCTTAGATAAGATCTCGGATCTCAACGGTCCAGTACTCGGCACCCACATGCGGCCTTTGAAACAGACTATCCTGTCCTCAACTGTTCATAGACCTTGTCCTCTGTCCTCAACACGTTGTCTCCACTGCTATAACTGCACATCGAGGCCTGCCCCTCTCTCATCCGCTCTCAAAGAGTCGGCTGAATAATGAGCGCTGCTAAACTCAGCGCACAGCCTCCTGGTTGTCTCCACTGCTATAACTGCACATCGAGGCCTGCCCCTCTCTCATCCGCTCTCAAAGAGTCGGCTGAATAATGAGCGCTGCTAAACTCAGCGCACAGCCTCCTGAATAAAACTCCAAACCGAATCTATGAATCTCATCCCGTAGTGGTCTCTCAACTGACAAGCATGCCACTACTGCAGTCTTCCGGCTCAAAGCGTCTGCCACTACATTAGCTTTACCCGGATGGTAGCTAATGTCACAATCATAGTCCTTCACCAACTCTAACCACCTGCGCTGCCTCATGTTCAGATCCTTTTGGGTGAAGAAGTACTTAAGGCTCTTGTGGTCGGTGAATAGCTGACACTTCTCGCGGTACAAATAGTGTCTCCAAATCTTCAGCGCAAACACCACTGCTGCAAGCTCCAAATCATGCGTCGAATTGTACTGCTCATAACTCTTCAGCTACCTCGACGCATAAGCAATAGCCTTACCACCCTGCATCAGAACCGCACCCAAACCTCTCAGAGAAGCATCTGTATAAACCACAAACTCCTCGTGGTCCACTGGCATAGCTAACACTGGTGCTGACCTTCAGCTGATCAAAGCTCCTCTGACACTTGGGACTCCACACTTACTTCGCATTCTTCTTGGCCAGGGCTGTCAAGGGCACTGAAATATAGGAGAAGAATTTTGCGATAATAACTTGCCAAGACCAAGAAACTATGAATCTCTGCTGCATTCCTTGGAATCCCCCAGTTCTACACTGCCTCTACCTTCGATGGGTCGATTGAAATCACATCTCTGGACACAATATAACCCAAGAATTCCACCTGCTCCAGCCAAAACTCGCACTTGCTGAACTTGGCATACAATCTGTGCTCTCTCAAAGTCTGCAAGGCCGTCTGCAAGTGCTGCCTATGCTCCTCGAAGAGACTAGAATGTCATCGATGAAAACAATGATGAACTGGTCTAAGTACTGTCTGAATACCCTGTTCATCATATCCATGAAAATTGTTGGGGCATTCATCAGGTCAAACAGCATCACAAAGAACTCATAATGGCCATAGCGTGTCCGAAAAGCAGTCTTGGACACGTCCTCCTGTCTAACTCTCAGCTGGTGATAGCCAGATCTCAGATCAATCTTCGAGAACACTAAAGCTCACTGCAGCCGATCGAATAAATATTCAATCCTCGGGAGTGGGTATTTATTCTTCACTGTGACACTGTTCAACTCCGATAGTCAATGCACAATCTTATGCTGCCATCCTTCTTCTTCACAAACAACACTAGCGCGCCCCATGGAGAAAAGCTAGGGCGAATGAACCCCTTATCGAGCAACTCCTGAATCTGCGCCTTAAGCTCCTTCATCTCGGTAGGATCTAATCAATAAGGTGCCTTAGATATAGGCATTGTCCCTGGCATCAGCTCAATATAAAACTCCACCTTTCACTCCGATGGAACTCCCACTACATCATCAGGGATGACATCTGCAAACTCCCTGACTACCTCCACATCAGATAGTGAAGGGCCTGCTGAACCTCCAGAAGCGGTAACACTGGCCAAGAATGCCTGACATCCGAGCTCAACTAGCTTCTTGGCCTGAAGGAAAGATATAAATCTGGGCTTCCGCGGCCTCCTATCTGCCTCAAATAAGAAGGACTCGTGCCCTGGCGTCTTGATAGACACTTTCCTCCGCTGAAAGTCAATCACTGCTCCAAACTCTGTCAGCCAATCCATGCCTAGGATGAGGTCGAATCCTGACATCGGCAAGACGACCAAATTTTCTTGATCCTGAAACATCATCATCACCCCCTGCACGACGCTGGTCTTCATCAACTCCTCTCCTGACGGAACCATCATGGCGAGAGCTACATCCATGCTCTCCGGAACAATACCCCTCCTCTGTGTGAACGCACTCGAAATAAATGAGTGGGTCGCCCCTGAGTCTAGCAAAGCGAGTGTAGTGACACCAAGCACACGAATCTTGCCTGAAACAGAAACGTCACACAGGTACGTATTTACGGTCATACTAAATCCCAAAAATCTGTTTAGATACGTAATACATTTCTAAGTTCGCTAGCCCTATCCACCAAAGTTCTCAAGACAAGTCCTAGAAGTCCTACAGTTCTCACTTATATTTCTTAGCAACTAAGGCAACCAGTTTCCTAGCAGTGCTCCATCTAGCATGCAATTCTAAATACCCAGATAACAACATAACAAGTACAGAAATCTAAAACGGAATACATGTGAGCAATGTCGTGTCCTGATCTTCAACCTCAGCTTGCATCACGAAAACACACCAGTGGACTGCATCCTCCTAGGCAATTAATAGAGATATGCCCAGCCCCTTGCAATTATAATATCTACCCGAGCCCGCCATGAACTGTCCTGAATCACTGTTATGGCACATCGACACGTTGGTGTCCCTCCAGGTCTAGGGGCAGTAGTCCCCTGCTGCTGCGGTCTCTGCTGACCTTGCGGTCTCTACTGCTTCTGGCCCTGAGGAGATGGGCCCTTAGAAGCCCTGAAAATGTCTCTTCGCTGGCTGCTGCGAAGGTTGGCCCCTGACGGGCTGTTGCATCTGGCGCTTCCTCTGGTAGTCGTCCCTCATGTCCTTTCGGCGTCTCTCAGACCGATAAGCCCTGTTCACTGCCGCCATATAAGTCTCCACATCCACCATGTTAAGATCGTGGCGGATGTCGGGTCGCAGTCCACCAGTGAAATGTCGCAGCTTCTCGCTCTCTATCGTAGCAATCGAGGGCACAGAGGTACACCCTCGCTCAAACTGCCTCACATACTCAGCAACAGACTTGTCTCTCTGGCGGAGACTCATGAACTCCCGAATAAGCTGGCTCCGGGCATCCACAGTAAAATACTTCTTGAAGAAGACCTTCTTGAATTCCCCCCATGTCAGGCTCTCCAAGAATAGACCTACCACTGCGCCCTTCCACCAAAGAGTGGCATCTCCCTTCAGCATAAAAATAGCACAACGGACCTTTTCAGCGTCCGAGAAACCCATATAATCATAGATGGTCTCCATAGATCGGATCCACTCCTCAGCAACAAGAGTATCGGTTGTACCAGCAAACTCCTTGTGTCCCTGCTTGCGGAACCTCTCAGCAACATCCTCCTCATGCGACTTCACGGGTCGCTCCGACTGACGCTCCAGTAGCCTAGTAATCCCGACTAGCATATCCACGCTAGCCCTCTCGTATGTAGTCAAATGAGGTGGTGGGGGAGGAGGAGGAGGAGTAGCATCATCCTGATGAGTCCTATCATGTCTGTGAGGCATTCTGATACATCAAAATCTTATCACGTAAATCTAAGTACATGACTAAGCGTCTAATTTTTAAAACTCTAAGGCCAAAAATGATGCAGGGCTAAAACATGTAGCATGCAAACATAAATATAAATCGTAAAATAGTAAAACTCACAGACTGGTAGTGCGACTTGTGAGCTCCACGCAGCAGGCTAGTACCCCACCAGAACCATCGCTCTGATACCAACTATAACACCCCAGATTTAACAACTGCCCCCACTGTACCAACAATGATCTTTTCAGCATGTTTTTTTCTCACTCGCATGCACCCTGAGAAACTTCATAGAGGGTCATCCATCCCAAAATTGTCCCAAGTCAAGCACGCTTAACTTTGAAGTTCTTAAGTGATGAGCTCCTGAAAAGAAGATGCACCTTGTTGGTATGAGTAGTACCAATTAAATATGATAAGTCTTCCTCACCTAAACTCAATAACATCTATAATTTCCCAGTCTCGTAATCCGTCTCATTTCGGTGTGTGATCGGTTCATTCATGTGCCCCTTCGCCTCTAGAAGCTGCCAGGAGCCGCTAATTGTCCATGCAACCTATTGGCACCGGCGATCATTCCCACCCTCTTTTGAG
Source organism: Dorcoceras hygrometricum (assembly GCA_001598015.1). Taxonomy (NCBI): domain Eukaryota; kingdom Viridiplantae; phylum Streptophyta; class Magnoliopsida; order Lamiales; family Gesneriaceae; genus Dorcoceras; species Dorcoceras hygrometricum. The sequence goes on from KQ996358.1 coordinate 254,677, forward strand.
CCCCGGACATCACATGCCCACCAGCTTCCGCTTGGTTCGTCCCCAAATCACACCGTACTAAGAGAGGTTGGCTTTGATACCAACTGAAACGAACCAGACTGTAGAAATTTTTTTTTAAAATATATGAGGAATACATAGACTGAAAGTGTGGCTCGTTCTCTTTTTAAAACATTTCAAAACCATTTTCTCAACGATTCTTTAAACATAAATAATGGAATATTTAAAAACGTTAAGACATCCATACGGTATAAAACCAACTGTGAATAAGAACTGAAATGAACATGTTTGAAACCAACATACTAAAAGTGTATCGTAATAGAAGTGAAACATAAAGGCGGTCACGGAGTACTGCTGCAGCAGGCGCTCAGAGGTCCTCACCGCTAGTCGGATGTACTCATCAGCAGGGTCATCACCTGCACCATTTAAACCTAGTGAGCCTAGAGCTCAGCATGCTCTATCTTGTATCATAACAAAGTACATACTAATAAAGTCGCATGCAAGCACATACTTGTAATAAAATAACATTAAAACATGAATGCGTGCATGATCTTAAAACATTGTTTCATGTATTTCATATCATACATAACATATAGCATACATAAGGCATGACATAGCATAACATGAAAAACGTATAAGTCGTATCCTAAAGTATGAACCATAGTCGATTTCAGCATGCTCTATCTTGTATCATAACAAAGTACATACTAATAAAGTCGCATGCAAGCACATACTTGTAATAAAATAACATTAAAACATGAATGCGTGCATGATCTTAAAACATTGTTTCATGTATTTCATATCATACATAACATATAGCATACATAAGGCATGACATAGCATAACATGAAAAACGTATAAGTCGTATCCTAAAGTATGAACCATAGTCGATTGATCAATCTATAAACCAACGTACGCGGCGGTGTGGTTCACCCGACCTTACCTCGGGGTCCCTATATGTCACACGTATGCTGCCACTTCACCATGCCGTGAACACATGGATCCATAAGCTCGTAATAAATGGAAACAGAAATTCAACCAGCCCGGTATCCCGCATCCCCTCATCATAAATTGCCACAAATCATTCAAGTCCTCGGGTTTTGTCTTTCAAAAGAACATGCCTTTACCAAATCAAATAATAAATTTTGACTTAATTAAAAATCAAAGACTCCAATTTTGACTAAAAACTTAAGAAAATATACATCAAACTCAATTAAATCAAAGTTTGACTCAAATTAAAACCTTTGACCATTTTCTTTAAAATTGGACCTTTGACTTAAAATAAATTTACCGGTCCATAATTAAAATAACTCGGACTAATTTTAAAATATTTTGACTCGAGACTCGATGAACCGACCCCGGTCCAACCAAACCAACCGGTTCAATTGAACAGTTCACTCAAACCTAACCCTCAAGCTAGCCGCCGTCGCTCCCCCCCATGCGACGCCAACTTCCAGCCATTTGTCCACCTTGCTCCGGCCGCCATGGACGGAGCCCCACCGACTGGACCACCCCTAGGTCCAGCCGGTTCCATTGGGACCAATCACCATCCCAACCATGCACCATGGTGCACGCACGATCGCGAGAGAGGATTCTGTCCGCACATGGCTTGCGCGCCAAGCAGCCACTCCACCAACCTTGAACCAACCTTGGTTTAGCCCTCTCCTAGACGTCTAAAGACCACCACTAGACCCCCAAGAACCCTCTCCAATTCCCTTGAACATCCCTTGGCCGAATTCATGCAAGAGATGATCAAAACATGCTGAAATTTTGTGAGTCATGCATGGATCTTAGAGCATAAAACGTAGATCTTGGAAAGGCACATACAATTCATGCAATGATCATTAAAACGGTGTAATATAGTTTAAATGATGAGAAAAAGGGTTGATATCACATGCCTCGTTTGTAGAAGAGGTAGAACTGCGAGTTACCGACGTTGTAGACACGAGATCGGGGCACGACCGCCTTTGGATCACCAAACTTCACCAAGGAATGAAATTTTTGGTGCGACACATTTGACCCCTCATGATTTAATTAGGAAAAGAAATTGAATTTAACATGATTGCCCCTCCATTAATTAAAAACTAATTAAAAACTTTATCTTGGCTCAAGAAATGTTGGATTTTCGAAACCAAGTCTCCTCCTATTTTAAAACACCTTAAAATCCAATAAAAGATCCTGTATAGACGAAAAACGGGTTCCCTCCAAAATAATAATAAATGCCCCAATTTTCAGAAATTGCTGCTTAAAAATAATAAATTTATTCTTAAAAATCTAATAACTTAAAAATCTCAAATTATTTTCATCTTGGTCGTCCCTAGTCTCGTCCACGCGTCCGTAACTCAAACAGGCTGAAAACAAGTCATGCATACCATGCAACATAAAAATAATAATTAAATCACATAAAATGACATAATCATCTAAAATTATTTTCCCCCTAGTCATGCACTCAATTCTTCGTAGTCAGAAATTCTAGGCGTTACACTATCAACCTCATCAGTCGGTTCTCAAGGAAATCAGGCTCAATATGCTAATGAATGTATGCAATGCCAACAAACTCATGCAACAACATACGTTAAAATACATGAGAACAGTACGGAAATCACAAGAACATATCAGCTCAGGCTTTCTCATGCTACACACGACTAGGAAAATCAGCTCACAATCACATGCACGACAATAAAAAAGTAGCACAACGACTCAGCTCATGCATAAAATATAAGGCAGCTTAGCACGTAAACAGGTCAGACACAACATGCATAACACAGGGAAATCAGCTCGGTGACGAAGCACACGCCTAGAAGGTTATAGAAACACAACACACACACGACAAGGCTACAACAACTCAGCACACAACCACAATATGTTCACATGCCTATTCTACAAGCTCAGATTCGTACCTTGTGCAGATCTTACGAAATACCTTAGAACAGCTCACAGCTGAAAGCAGGAAACACTCGCTGCTCCGTTCAGGTCTCGGCCAACAGCTCAGGGTCGGCAACTCACGGCAAAAACCACAAGAAAGGTATTATCTGCCAAGATATCTAAGAAGTCAGCTCTGTTGAAGGTCACACAGCTCACGGCCGAAGCATCTCAACTCAGAACAACTACGACTGTCAACAGAGCACTATCCAGCTCAAAGTTTTACGGTAAGAATAGAAACTAGCACCAGCAGAGCATGTAACCTGAAACGAAGCTCAACTCGGTCGGGTGAACAGTGACGAGGGTTTGAGAAAATATCTGTCGGGAACTCTCTGGAGAGGATAAGGAGATGTGTGGTCTAAAATGACTAAGTGTAGGTCAACGAGAGGGTATTTATACTCAAGCTCTTCAGATCACGGCTACAGTGTTGTTCACAGCGTCCATAAAAGTCGCCGGGGACCCAGACAGCACCATCCGATACAGGTCAGGTCTCAAGCCCTTCAAAAACTTGTTCCTCTTTGTTCGCTCTTGGTTCGCCACAGCTGGCATGTACACTAGAAGCGCAGAAAACCGCCTCGCATACTCGGCCACACGCATATCACCTTGCTTCAGGTTGTCAAACTCACGCTCCCGACTAGAGAAGTAGGACTCTGGGGTGTATTCGCGTCGAAAGGCCTCGCAGAAAACATCCCAAGAGAGCACCGTCCCACTATCTCGGAGCATCCTAGAAGTACTCCTCCACCAGCGCTGAGCATCATCTCGCAGCTGCAGCACTGCCAACTTCAGTCTCTTCTCTGGAGCATACTCCAAGGTATCAAACAGCTCCTCCATCTGAACAAGCCACGCCTCAGCCCTAGAGCCACCCTCAGTACCAGTCAACGTCGGTGGGTTCGTCCGCTGGAATCGGGCTAAGACTAACTCCATACCTCCTATCTGCCTAGTGACGTCCTCCACCTGGGCGTCATCATCACTACCTGCTCTAGACTCCTCCTCAGAACGTCTAGTTCTCCTATCTCTTCCTCGTCTCGGCGGCATCTAAACAAGCCTAGAGATAAGATCTCACAGCAGGCAAAATAACAAGGCAGATAATAAATCACATAAGTCACAGAGGCAATCAAAATCAAATCAAAACTCTGTGCCTAGACTCGAGTGTGATCAAAAGAAATCGAGCTTATCCCAGTTTAAGCTCTGATACCAAAAATGTCAGGCCCCGTGCTAATTACTAACAATTAACACATAATAAGCGCATAATCACGGAAGCTTAAAATCAGGGCTTGGCTTAAAAACGAAATACCATGGGCCTGAACTTCAAATCATACTGTCAAAATATGCAATACTCAAAATATAAGTTAACTCAACTCAAAACAACAAGTAACCACATAATTCAATTCAAAATACAGATCCCCAAATACA
>KQ996358.1:260079-285890 GCA_001598015.1 Dorcoceras hygrometricum
AAGCGCGCCTGCTGATCAGCAGCAACCAAAACAACGCAATCGCTACCAGCAGCAATGGATACGTCACGCCTACGTCATCATATCTATCGATAGCTCTCGCGACAATTTCTCAAACCATCTGCTGAACGTTTCACACAAGCGCAACTGCTGAATTCAATAGTCAACACTCCAAAATGTTGACTTACGCGCGTCACTTCCTCGCTCAATCTCACGCTACGCGCGATGTCTGCCAGCAGCAACTTCAATTCGCACCAAAGCCAGCAGATCTTCATGCGTCACGCTGATGTCACCATATCTGCTGATTCCAATTCCACCAGCAGGAGCTACAGTAACTTTGACCAGCGTTGACTCCGCTACAGTAGCGTGCTATTAACAGCTTTGCACCAAAATTTGCTACGATATAATTCTCCAAAATTCAACGCAACATTCAAAATCATCAGGAACTTCAATCCTTTCGCAAATTCCTCAAAACACACGTGATTAATCCCAAATCAAAACAATTAATCACTAAATCAAATTCTCAATCCTCACACATACAACTCACGATGGTCCACCCACCACCCATGGGAAACTCAGCTTGCGACACTGCGTAACTCTCAAAGCTGCCTCCAGCTTACGCCTACTTCCTAAACTGCTATCAGCTCCGAGCGTGACAATGAACCGATTCACGCTACAGCAGCATCAGCTCGCAAACTCAGCACTACTAACCATAGCACAAGACTCACCTGCCATATTGCACCCGATCTGATCAGCTCGTGTAACTACACATCAAGCCTCTAAGCTGAATCTTTCATACTAAGAGTTCAGCGCACTCCAAAATGATAAACTTATCCAGAAAACACCAATCCGATTATGCCTCTAAGATCAGCAAAGAACACCGGAACAGCTCACATCGGTGCTGATCTAAATTGTAACCCAAAGTTGTTTTCTCTTCCAGCTTAGCATGGAACCTAAGATCAGCTTGCATCCGAGCAGATCCATCTCAGACGATACTCTCTAAGTTGATTAATCTCGATTATTTAACCTCTAATCTAGACTGACTAGGCCGTTAATCATCTAGGCTAATTGCAATCCTCACATGTTATGATCTTAACTTGAGAGGAAGGGGGAGAAGAGTTGTTGGATGCCTCAGCCGCAGCTTGAATATCAAGAACACATGCAAGAACTGATTCAGCTTGGACAACAGATATGGTGAGTCCTCAGCTTTTTTGTAATCACTGAAAGACTCAAAGAAACTGTGGACTCAGAATCAGATGGCGCAAAACTAAGTTTGCATTTTGTCGCTTGGCCACAAGTTCTAGTTGAAGCTAGCTTCTCCAGGGGATGCTCGTCTGTGTCTGAGCTAGTCAGAACATGATTGGAATGGAACAATAGAGCTCCCTACCGTTTTGTTTGTCTTGACAGACAGCTTTTTCTTCGGCTCAGCAGCACCAACTGCTCTATCCCTAGAAATCTTACTCCCTTCAATTGATGTGGGAATAGAAGCTTCATTCTTCTTCAAGTAAGTGTGAACAGACTTGGTGTTCAACACTTTCTGGTGATGTAGAGCCATGGACTCCCCAAGGTCCGCTTTAACCAGCTTTTCCAGCACCAAACTGAGCTGGACTCCGTATTCTTGAGACTGCTTGCCAGGGGTGGACACCATGGCAGCTAGGACATTAAACAAAACATGCGACCAATTAATCTTCAATCAAGCACTAATTTCCACCATCATCTCAAACATGCGACCAATTATCAGTTCTGGGCACTGATAGCCTAACATTCATTTTAAACATAGTCTTCAATCCTTCCACGAAATGACTCAATTTCTCTTATGGGACACTTCCTATTAAAGGCACAAAATAGCACCCTCTTTCAAACTTCCGCACATATTCCTGTACGGTCAGACCACCTTGTTTAAGGGTCAAAAACTCCCTATTCAATGCAGACCTCTTATCAGCCGTGAAGTATTGTTCGAAGAACACCTGTTTAAAATATGCCCAAGTGAGATTCAACAAATCCACCGATAATTTGGCTCCTTCCCGCCAAATCATAGTGTTCTCTCTCAACATATAGATAGCACACCTAGGCCTATCTAAATCAGACATCTGGAGGTACTCAAAGATAACCTCCATTGATTTGATCCAAATCTCCGCCACTAGTGGATCAGTTGTACCACTGAATTCTTTTGGCTTCTGTCGTCAGAACTTTTCTCGAGGTTCATCGTGGCTTGGTCCTCTACCGCTAGAATATTGGCCATTATCTCTGCTGTTTTTCTCTACCAGCAGTCTTAACAATTGGGTAATATTAGCATTATTGTCAGTGTTGGTTTCCTCTACAGGAATACTTCTTCTACCTCTTCCTATTCCTGACATCTTATATTCTATAGCCCGTAATCCACCACATATATTTATCAGAACATGCTAAAATAATTTTAAAATAATGTTTTGAAAATAAACTCACAACTTATAGGAACTGACGATGAATTCTGATCCAGCTAACGGTGCGTGTGTTTATCTTAGGAACGTTGCTCTGATACCATGTTGTGACGCCCGCACCCATGGGATCACGAAATTTGGTGTAAATAAAAATTTTAGAATAAAAGGAAGGGCTGAAGGAAAATTGTTATAAGCTGTATTCTTATAACATTGAAAGAATTTCGAAAGATAAATACAAAATCTGACAGACAGTTGCGCGTCGCTAAATATTAAAACATTTGCGGAAAACAGATATAATATATATATTTGCAATTGCGGGTTACAACATCTGAAATTGTATTTGAATATACAACCTTTGCAACTGATCTAATACAGTCTTTTGCAAAAGATAAAACAACATTAACGTGACACGGAAAACGTTGGCCATTGATGAACACAACACCACGCAGCTGCTGTCAGACTTCATCCTCCGTTCGCATATAGCTCATATGAATGGGCAGTCGACATCTGGACAACTGCTCAACCTTCTCCTTGGTGGCCGTCTGTTATCTATGCCATAAACCTTAAAATAACTTTTTTTCCTTTAACATCTTTTCTTTGAAATTCTCTTTGAAACCCTTCGGGTACCATCATTTAAAATTCTCGCTTCCCATTTCAAAACTTTACTGAGTATCGAATTCAGCTTTTGGAAACATATCGCTGAAATAAAATCAGACGCAACAAAGTGGAACAGTACTATGGAACAAAAAAGATCCCTACTGTTCATGGGTATCACTAAAATAAATCAGGTGTGAGGATTGAGAATTTGGTTTAGTGATTAATTGTTTTGATTTGGGATTAATCACGTGATTTTGAGGTTCCTGCTGAATTTGTGAGCGTCGCGTTAATTTTGGAGAAAACTGGCAGCAGCAAGTTACTGTAGCTCGTGCTGGTGAATTTTGAATCAGCATAGATGACGTCAGCGTGACGCAAGGAGAGCTGCTGGTTTTGGTTTTGAAGTTTGAAGTTGCTGCTGGCAGATGTTGCGCGTAACGTGAGTTTGAGCGAGGAAGTGACACGTGTTAGTCAACATTTTGGAGTGTTGACTATTGAATTCAGCAGTTGCGCTTGAGTGGAAACGCTGCGTTTTGGAGCTTTGTGTTTAGAGATCAGCTGTTGGCAGCTTTGCTTACGTATATAAAATGACGTCGTTTGAATTAGTAGATGCGTCGTCGTTTTGAGTGTTTTCTCGCGACCAGCAGATAGATTGCTTTGTAGAGAGAGCTGTCATCCGCTCTTGGTTGTTTTGCTTGCGAGAGCTGTTGTAAGCTGGTGGTTGCTACGGCGTCGTTTAGATTAGTTGGAACGGTGTCGTTTTGAAGGTTTTCGTGCGATTGTTGTTTATTTGTTGCTGCTGAATTTTACGAAGTGAAAAGAGAAGATTGCTGCTGATAGACTTCTGCTGAACTCTTCGATGGATTTTGGTGAATCAGCAGGCGAGGATTTAAGAATTATTTATAGAAGTGTTGATTGACACTTAGAAATATTTTTTTGAACCAGCCATTTCTTATCTTCTTCTCCAAACCCTCGTCGAGCTACTATTCATCGAGACATTTCTTCCCTAGATTTCCATCGCATCCAGCCTTTGTTTTTGGAGATCTTTGTGGCGCTGAATTCCCCTTGCTTAGCTCTTTCGTTTGCTACCCTTTTGAGACGATTGAATTGCGCTGGAAGTGGAAACGCGAAGCTGCTGGACTTCGAAGCTTTTGAGAGCAGTCTGTGCTTGCGTTCTTCTGCTAGCATGAGCTTTGGATTTCAGCTTCTAGGAAGTGTCCTGCCGCGTGATTTGAGCCAGGAGGAAGCTGTTAGGTAATTCAAAGAAGGAAAGGTACGAATTGAGCAGCCCTTAGCAGCTTGAGCGTGAACATGTCTGCTCTTCGATGTTGTGAACTTTGATAGACTGGTCTAGCTATCCGATTTCTTGATAGCCCTCATGCATTCATAGCATTGTTTTATAGCATGTTGCATGTTTATCTGCTTTGATAGCTCTTCGTACTGAGGCTTGACCTCGTACTTGTTTCCTGCTTTTGTTTTGGGTCTGTGTTGCCCATTTGCAGGAGTTTCAGGTAACCTAGCTGGGCAGAGTGGAAGTTCAGCTGGTCGATCCCCGCATCCCTGAGTCCCAGTTTATTTATGATATGTATTGAACCGGGGGATGCCCCGTGTTATCATGTATTTGGGGATCTGTCTTTTGAATTGATGTTATGTGGTTACTTGTTGTATGAGTTTGAGTTAACTCATAATTTGAGTATTGAATATTTTGAATGTATGATTTGAAGTTCAGGCCCATAATATTTCGAAAAATTTTTAAGCCCTGATTTTAGCTTCCGTGTTTATGCGCTTATTATGTGTTAATTGTTAGTAATTAGCACGGGGCCTGACATCAGGCGTAACAAAATAGAACTGTTCGGGGAACAAAACAGATCTTCACTGTTCACAACTATTGAAAACAGCCGCAAGACATATACTAATATTGAGACCAATGAAAAGAATGAAACGATGTCGTTGAAGTAGGAAACAGACATGATGACGTAAGAATATCTGCCACCAGTTGCAACTTAAGGAAATGACGTCGTTAGCTTGAACCAGACGCAATAACAATCGCTAACAACGCGACTTGGAAATATGTGTAAAACGATGTCGTTTACTTTAAGGGGCTGACGTAAGAAAGTCTGTTACCAAGAATAAACAGACGTAAGAATATTTGTTATCAGTTGTAACTCTGAATAAATGGAACGATGTCGTTTGCGAAACACTAAATGTATGAATAGTGCAACTGCTGAATACAATGATACAATTCAACAGCTGAAAATGAACAGTGCAACTGCTGGTCATAACGATGGAATGCAACTGTTGATTATGAACAGGGAAACTGCTGGTTTCAACAAATGCAACAACTGTTTACGAAACTGATGCAACAACTGATGACTATCTTTGGTGTTGCAACATCAAAACAACAACTGTGCCATCAGCTGTTGTCTATCAAACCAGACTTTATATTGATTCAATTAACAACCATCGATTACACAGTATCAAGTTCTAATATTACAATCCACCGGAAGGAATAACATCCATAAACATAATTGAATTGAAACTCGAGTCCTCAGTATTTTTAAAACATCCATATCTTTCTGGAAAACACTCGGAAGCATAAAAAAAAACATCATTTTCGAACCCATCTTTCTTTCCTTCTTTCATGCGTAATCATTTTAAACATGAACTTAAATCATACTATAACATAATGGCAAGAAGATCCATAAAATGACTAAAAATCAATATATGCTTCAAATGTTGTAGCAAAGGATCAGCTTTTACTTGCCTTAATCAACGCTTTGCAACCTCAGTTGATTCCTACAGAAATCTCCTCCTTGTGCAACCACAAGAGCTTCTTTAGAAGTATTTTGAAGAACACTAAAGATTTTCTTTGCAAATGATAATGTACTTTTCTTTCAAAACAGGTTTAAATATGAATGGAATTAGTGGCAAGGTTCTATGTTATTTCAAGCATGACACACCGAAAATTTTTGGTAAAACCTCCTTCTCAACATTTTAATTTGTAAAACACCAAACCCTTTTTAAAAGAAATCATTTGTCCTCCTTAAAGATATTTTCAACCAATTTTAAAACATGCTCATGTATCGCCCTTGGAGCCATCTGCTGAAACCAGCCGAGTCGCATCATTTTCTGAAATCAATAAAATCGGAAAATGCTTAATATTTCAAATGCCAATTAACTCATGAAAATAAACAAAGATGCATACATGTAGTCCTATGCATTTTGGGCGTTACAACTCTACCCTCCTTATTGAAATTTCGTCCTCGAAATTTTACGTACCAACCAAATGTGGGTAAATAGAAAGCATATCAGCTTCTGTCTCCCAAGTTTCTTCTCGCTCCGACTGATTAGACCATTGTATCTTAACCATAGGAATACTACGGTTTCTTAGTTTTCTAATTTCTCGGAGGATAATTCTTTATGGTCTCTCTTCATAGCTTAATTCTGGTGCTAATTGAATTGGTTCATGACTTAGCACATGCGAAGGGTTAGGAATATATTTCCTCAAAGCTGATACATGGAAAAAACTGTGCACTATCGACAGCTGCGGTGGCAGTGCTAAACGATACGCTAGAGTTCCTATCTTTTCTAGAATCTCATACGGTCCAATATATCTTGGACTCAATTTTCCTTTCTTCCCAAAACGCATTACTCCTTTCATTGGAGCAATTCTCAAAAATACGTGATCACCCACTTCAAAATTCAGTTACCTTCTTCGATTATCTGCACAACTTTTCTGTCGGCTTTGAGCAGCCTACATCCTATCTCGTATTTTCCTAACAGCTGCTGCTGTTTGCTCCACTACATCTGGTCCTAAACCAGCTCTTCCACCAACTTCATCCCAATGGAATGGTGTTCTACACTTTCGACCGTAGAGAGCTTCATATGGAGCCATCTGAATCGAAGCCTGGAAACTATTATTGTAGGCGAACTCTACCAATGGTAATTTCAGATCCCAGCTTTCTGAAAAGACCACAATACATGCTCTGAGCAAGTCTTCCAAAATCTGAATTACCCTTTCAGATTGTCCATCTGTCTGGGGGTGAAACGCGGTGCTAAAGGTCAGTTTTGTACCCATAGCTCTATGAAAAGTTTTCCAAAAAGCTGATGTGAACTTTGGATCCCTATCCGAAACAATAGAAAATGGAACACCATGTAGCCTCACTATTTCCTTGACATATAAATCTGCATATATGCTCACGTCATATGTCGTCTTGACTGGTAAGAAATGAGCAGACTTAGTGAGTCTATCTATTATAACCCAAATAGAATTATATCCTTGAACAGTTCTGGGTAAACCAGTTACAAAATCCATTGCTATTGAATCCCATTTCCATTCTGGAATTGGCAATGGTTTCAATAGTCCCGCCGGTCGCTGATGTTCAGCCTTCACCAGCTGACAAGTTAAACATTCAGCTACGAATATGGCAACATCTCGCTTCATTCCTGGCCACCGGTACAACTGCTGGAGGTCCTTGTACATATTAGTACTTCCGGGATGTACTGTATGGAGCTGTATGGGCTTCTTTCAAAAGATCCGATCTCAAGGTGTCTACTTGGGGCACCCAGATCCTTCCCATAAATCTAACTACTCCAGCTTATGAAAATTAGAGGCTACTGCCTCTTTCTCGATCTTGCTTGACCCATTTCTGCAACTGCTCATCTTTCAGATGACCCTCTCCAATTTGGTTTATCAGATTTGATCTTAGTGAGAGATCTGCTAAAATCACATCATTACTGCTGGACATTAGTTCAAGTCCAAACTTTTCAATACCAGCTGCCAACGATTTCTGGACAATCAGCTGCGCTAATCCCATAGATTTTCTACTTAACGCATCCGCTACTACATTTGATTTTCCTGGATGATAGCTGATCGTACAGTCATAATCCTTAACCAGCTCCAACCATCGTCTCTGTCTCATATTCAATTCTTTCTGGGTAAAGAAGTATTTCAAACTCTTGTGATCTGTGAATATTTCACACTTCTCCCCGTAGAGATAATGTTTCCATATTTTAAGGGCAAAGACAACAGCTGCCAGTTCCAAGTCATGCGTTGGGTAATTCTTCTCGTGATCCTTCAACTGTCTGGATGCGTATGAAATTACTTTACGCTCCTGCATCAAAACAGCTCCTAAATCCATCTTTGATGCATCTGTGTAAATCACAAATTTTCCTTGATCAGATGGCATTGTTAACACAGGTGCTTCTATCAGCGCTTGTTTCAATTTGTCGAAACTCTTTTGGCATTTAGCTGTCCAGTTATACTTCACCTGTTTTCTTGTTAACATAGTCAAAGGAACAACTATCTTAGAGAATCCTTGGATAAATCGCCTATAATATCCGGCTAAACCCAAGAAACTCCTTATCTCTGCAACAGTCTTTGGTATCGGTCAGTTGCGAACAGCTTCTACTTTAGCTGGGTCGACCTCAATCCCATCCTTAGAAATAATATGGCCTAAGAACGATACCTTCTCCAGCCAGAACTCACATTTGCTGAATTTGGCAAACAACTTCTTGTCTTTCAAAATCTGGAGAACTGTTCTTAAATGTTGAAGATCGCATCTGGTCTTAGAGTATACTAAGATATCGTCAATAAATACCACTACGAACTGGTTCAAAAATGGTTGGAAGACTCTATTCATTAAATCCATAAAAGCTGATGGAGAATTCGTAAGTCCAAAAGGCATTACTAAAAATTCATAGTGACCATACCGAGTCCTAAAGGCTGTTTTATAAATATCTGACGCCTTGATTTTCAGTTGGTGGCATCCAGACCTCAAGTCGATTTTAGAGAAAACTATGGACCATTTCAACTGGTCAAACAGATATTATATCCTAGGTAATGGATACTTATTCTTAATTGTTAATTTGTTCAGCTCTCGGTAATCTATAGCCTCATACTTCCATCCTTTTTCTTAACAAATAAAACAGGGGCTCCCCAGGGTGACGTACTTGGTCTGATTAACCCTTTCTGCAACAGATCCTGTATTTGTTCCTTCAGTTCTTTCATTTCTGATGGAGCTAATCGATAAGGCAGTCTAGAAACTGGAGCACCTCCTGGAATTAGATCAATGGAAAATTCCAGCTCTCTGTTAGGTGGTAGTCCCTGGATATCTTCTGGAAAAACCTCGGGGAACTCACTTACCACTTCCACATCTGACAACTGGGGTCTACTGGTTGCGGTTAAAGATGATAAACTAACCAGAAATCCTACTCCTCCTTTCCTCAAGCAACGTTGAGCCTTAAGGTCTGATATTATTCGAGGAATCTTACAAACATGCTTAGCTTCAAACTTAAAGGAATCTCCTCTAGGTGGATTAACCGCTACTGTCCGAAACTTAAAATATATTACTACTCCATACTTGTTTAACCAATCCATTCCCAAAATTATATCAAATTCAGGCATCGGAAAAACAATCAATTCAACCAAAATCTGATGCCCTGGCAGACTAAGTTCTAAACTCCTAAATACATCATGAGATATCAACTCTTCTCCTGACGGTACTGATACACTGTTAGAGTAGATTCCCAACTATCCAACTTGTGGCGTGTGGGTTTATAGACTCTTGTATATGACATTCTTTATATGATATTCAAATTTTATTTATGGCATTCTTTACTTTCATTGTGTTGTATGATGATTAACAATTGCGTTGAGTAAAGACCTAGAATGCACTATAGTGTATGTTAGATGTGATAGTGGGTATGACGGCTATCATGAAACACATCTAATAGTCACTGTGTATTCTGAATTAGTTCCTAGTCGATTGGGCCGTCAAAATGAGGATAAGGCCGCCCGAGCTTGAGACTAGTATCTGCGATGCGAAGTACCATGTATCCCTGAACCATTGAGGGTCACACAAGTACTGGATTCGAGATTCCCACATGGATACTGAGCTCAATGTGTTGAGCACTTGAGGAGGATTTTGGGGAGTGCGACTTCCGAAAAGTCAACAGGGGTCAAATCGTGATTTCCCGCTGTTGAGGGGCAAAAACGGTCATTTTGCACTGGGGTTCTGAAAAATGGTTTTTCAGATCATAGTATTCAGTTTTGGAAACTGAGTCGATCGGTCTGATCTGATCGGCGATCGGAGTTATGATGAAGTCACGGTGATAGGGATGAACCGAATGCTCATACGTTGGACCCGGGCCCGTTGGGCCGGTCCAAGTACATCATTAAGTCTACTTAATGTAGACTTAGGCTTAATCATAACACACTTTTTGACACACAAAACCCTAACCCTAGAGCTCACATACGGCCGCCTCCCTCCTCTCCTCAAAAGCCTTGCGCCGCCGCCGCCGCCGCCTTGCTTCGTCGGAATTTGTTCCGGACAACTTGACGAGGAGAATCCGTCCACGCTGATCTCGTCAGGCCTTCTAGTGCAGGCTGACGATGGAGTCTCCCTTCCGGTCGTGGACCTGATTGACGTAATCTACCGCTGCCTACCGTGAAGTGCCGGTTTCCTCGTAAAACTGGTCGGTGCCAGGTGCCTAGACGCCAGCAAGGTAATCAACGAAAACACCCTATGAATGGTTCGTATTGTGTTTGACTTTTATTGTAATGATCGTCTCCCGGGCAATTTTGTTTTCCACTGCGCCCCGGGAGGCGGGATCCGGATCCTACACCCCCAACAGTGGTATCAGAGCCAAGGCTCGGATCTGATCAATACAATTGTTGCCTGAATTGTATCTAATCTCAATGTTTCAGATTGAAATCGAACAAAAAGAGATTTTTTGTTGATCTCGGCCACCGGCCGCAGCCATGCGCGGTGGCCCCTTCCCTGCGCGCATGTGTACGCGCGACATTCGCACTGGTTGCGCATGGCGGCCGTGTGTTGGCCGTCCCCCTCTTGCATGGATGCCGGCTGATAGGCGACGGGATGCGCGACTTGATGGGCAAGACACGGCCGGCCGTTGGAAGCATGGTGGCGCGACTGGACGCGCACTGGCCGAGAATATGGCCGCTGCTTCGCGCCGCTTGCTGGGCGTCGTTGTGCGACGATGGTGGCCGGAAGATGCGCCACTGATTGGCGCATCCAGCGTCGTGCGCCGCGCTTGCCGCGACCGTGCGTGGCCTTGCGCCGCACGCGATTTTCGTGCTGGCCGCCGATGTCGTGACGGCTGATTTCTTCTAGGGTTTTGTTCAGGCCTGTCCGGGGCAGCCCGTGAAGTTTTCGGGCCGGTATTCGATATCGGACCCGTTTTGGTCGATTTTGAAATTTTGAGATTTTTGGGCCCAAAATTGTTTTTGGCCCAATACGATGCAATTAAAATAGCAAAATGCGATTTTAATTGTGAAATATGATTTTATAATGAAATATGATTTTGTTGATTAAAATTTGATTTTATCGACAAAATACGATTTTATTATAAAATGCATGAGACCAAATTTTTCGAAAATAAAATCCCTCGTTTTAAATATGATTTAAAACTTATATCAAGATAAAAGTTTATTCGATAAACCAAAGGGGATTTAAATTTGTTTAAATTTCCCTGCCTTCCATCAACAATGGGTGTACGTCGATGCTATCCGTATACATGGCCCGGCTCATATTATTGAGGGGGTCATGTATGCCGGAAAGCTGTCCACGCCATTGACAATTGTTGTGAGTTCGGTTGGAACTCCCTTTAACGTTGGCTCATATTATTGGGGACGTTAAGGGGACCGTCCTTCACGACTCAACATTGATAGGTCATCTTGACACGTGATAGTAAACGGCGTCATATTATTGGGCCCTTACTGGACGTGAGGTGAATACATGGAGGTTTCACCGGTTGCAATCGAAAACTACCTTTTTGGGGTCATGGATGGCTGATATTATTCGGGTCCATGATCGCTTGATTGGGCTCTGTGTACCCACTAAAGAAACTTGCTTTCTCGATTTCATTAGAGGATTGTGAAATCGTTAAAATAGTGGGAGGGTATTTCATAGAACAAAACGACCATGTTTTATGTCTTAGCATATATCTTATATAGTTAGTGATGATTGTCTGTTTTCTTTTCAGTATAACTGCATTAATAATGTCTTCGTTCAAAAACCACTCGCTGCTATACTGGATAGCAACAAGTTCACCGGTCTGAACTACCAAGACTAGCTCCGCAACCTCAACCTTGTGTTGGCTTCGGAGAAACTTCTTTATACGATAGAGAAGTGCCCTCCGAAGGAAGCCCTTGCCGATATCAGCCCTGAGGAGCTGGTTACGCTTAAGCAATGGTGGGACGACGAGGTTAAAGCTCGATGCTATGTGATGGCGTCAATGTCCAATGAAATGCAACGGCGCTTTGAGAAGACGAAGTATGCTGCTGACATACTTTTTCATCTCAAAGAACTATATGGGGAGAACTCTCGACATGAGAGGTTCACGGCTGTCAAGGAGCTTATGACGAGCCGCATGCGCGATGGGACTTCGGTCCGCGAGCATGGGGTTCGTATGATTGGGCTCGTTGAAAAGCTGTCGGGCATTGATATCACACTTCCACATGAGCTGTCTGTGGATGTGCTTCTCCTCTCACTGCCTGCTGCATTCGACCCCTTTGTGGTCAAATTCAACATGAACAAGCTGGCAGCCACCCTTGAAGAGGTGGTTAACATGCTTGTAGTGTTTGAAGGAACCATAAAGAAGGACAAGCCCGTCCTCCTCATGGGCTCTTCTTCCTCTGCGAAGAAGGGGCCCAGACGCAAGGGTAAGAAGCGTTCTGTCCCTGCGAAGGAGGAAAAGTCCGCCAAGAAGCCAAAGGCAAAGGCTTCCAAGCCAAACAAGCATGAGGATGTTTGCCACCACTGCCACAAGCCTGGGCATTGGAGGAGGAACTGCAAGAAGTACCTCGAGCAGTTGCGAACTGCAAAAGGTATGTTCTATATTGAAATAAATATGTCTCTTAGTTCGACTTCTTGGGTACTTGATACCGGATGTGGATCTCATATCTGCAATGATTTGCAGGTGATGACAAGAAGCCGACGTCTTAGAGAGGGTGAGACCCACTTGAGGCTTGGCAATGGAGCAAGAGTTGCTGCAGTAGCTATAGGAGATGTTTATTTATTTCTGTCTTCTGATTTTAAGTTGTTATTTAGAAACGTTTTATTTGTTCCCGAATTAATAAAGAACATTATTTCTGTTTCTATGCTTGATAGTGATGGATATTCTTGTATGTTTGCTAATTCGATTTGCAATATTTACAAGAATGAATGTTTAATTGGAATTGGGGAACGCGAAAACGATTTATACACCTTAAAATTAAAAGATGTTCCAACTCGTGATGTCGAAGCACATACAACAACGATTAAACGGAAACACAATAACTTGAACCCAGCACAACTTTGGCACGCTAGGCTAGGTCATATTTCTCTAAGTAGGATGAACAAGTTAGTTAGGAGTGACATGTTTGATCTGTCAGACATTAACTCCATACCGACTTGTGAATCTTGTCTTAAGGGAAAGATGACTAAGCAACCCTTCAAGGGCAAGGGTGAGCATGCTCAAGGCTTATTGGATTTGATCCATACTGATGTATGCGGCCCGTTTAGTATTGGTACTAAATACGGTCACACATACTTCATCACCTTTACCGACGATTTCTCTAGGTATGGGTACTTGTACTTGATGAAGCACAAGTCTGAATCCTTTGAAAGGTTCAAAGAATTCAAGGCTGAAGTATAAAATCAATTAGGCAAAAGTATTAAAGCACTTCGATCCGATCGAGGTGGTGAATACTTGAGTGCTGAATTTCAAGACTATCTGAAAGAGAATGGGATTCTCGCACAGTGGACCCCTCCGGCCACACCACAGCTCAAAGGTGTAGTGGAGCGTCGTAATCGAACCCTGTTAGACATGGTTCGATCTATGATGAGCTTCACTGAACTTCCTACCTCGTTTTGGGGCTATGCGCTCGAAACGGCGGTAATGTTGTTGAACAATGTCCACACCAAGGCAGTGGATAAGACTCCATATGAGATATGGATGGGCAAACCACCCAAGTACTCATACATGAGGATTTGGGGATATCCTTCTTACGTGAAGCAGACAGTGGGAGATAAGCTGGATACGAGATCCATCTTATGCTACTTCATTGGGTATCCAAAGAATTCCATTGGATACTACTTTTACTATCCCAGCGAAACGAAAGTGTTTGTTTCTAGGAATGCCACCTTTATGGAAAGGGAATTTCTACTTGATAGAAAAGGCAAGATAGTAGAACTCGAAGAGGTTCGAGAACCAACTGAAGTACCAAGTGAATCTCCTGCACCTACAGAGCCAGCACCAGAAATGGTCGCACCTAGGGGATCCGAAAGGGTTCCTAGGGCTCCTGAGAGATATGGTTTTCTCCTTGAAGATGATCAAGGTGATCAAGTTATTGGATCTGATCCAAGAACTTTCAAGGAGGCAATTTCCGATGCCGATTCTAATTTGTGGCTTGAAGCAATGCAGTCTGAGTTTGACTCAATGCATGCGAACCAAGTTTGGACTCTTGTTAATCCTCCCAAAGGAATTGTTCCTATTGGGTGTAAATGGGTATACAAGAGGAAACTTGGGCCTGATGGTAAGGTAATGACCTACAAGGCACGACTGGTCGCGAAAGGTTACACTCAAAGGCAAGGTGTTGACTATGATGAAACCTTCTCGCCAGTCGCAATGTTCAAGTCAATTAGAATCTTGTTAGCCATAGCCGCATGGTACGACTATGAGATATGGCAAATGGATGTGAAAACTGCGTTCCTTAATGGAAACATTAAGGAAGAGATCTATATGACGCAGC
The DNA here is from genome assembly GCA_001598015.1 of Dorcoceras hygrometricum. Classification (NCBI taxonomy): domain Eukaryota; kingdom Viridiplantae; phylum Streptophyta; class Magnoliopsida; order Lamiales; family Gesneriaceae; genus Dorcoceras; species Dorcoceras hygrometricum. The sequence goes on from KQ996358.1 coordinate 274,846, forward strand.
CTGAGGGTTTCACATCTGTTGGAAGCGAGCATAAGGTATGCAAGCTTCAGAGATCGATCTACGGTCTCAAACAAACATCGCGAAGTTGGAACCTGAGAGTCGATGAAACAATTAAGGAATTCGGTTTCATCAAGAATCCCGAGGAGCCATGTGTGTATAAGAAGGTAGTTAAAAGCGCTGTGACATTCCTTGTACTTTATGTTGATGACATTCTACTCATTGGGAATGATGTAGGAATGTTTCAGTCAACTAAAGTCTGATTGTCTAGTAGATTTTCGATGAAGGACATGGGTGAAGCATCCTATATTCTTGGAATACAGATCTATCGGGATAGATCGAAAAGGATGCTCGGACTCACCCAGGCCACCTACATCGATACCATACTTAAGAGGTTCTCTATGGAAGAGTCCAAGAGAGGACACCTACCTATGTGCCACGTGGTCACTCTATCTAAGTCTATGTGTCCGAAGACTGATGAGGAGATAGAGAGTATGACACGTGTGCCATATGCCTCGGCAATAGGTAGTATTATGTATGGCATGATCTCGACTAGACCGGATGTCGCAAATGCTCTGAGTGTCACGAGCCGCTAATAATAGTGTATAAATCTCTGGCCAGAGTACTAGAAGTGTTTTAGGTAAATGGGTTTACCTAGTTACACTCGCGATGTCACTATTCGATCTCCAAGATGTATGCATAGCTATCGGATCTTTAGCGACTCTCGATTTACCAATGGTCGTTGATCTGATCGGGATATAAGGATTGAAAGGACCGTACTGTACGCTAACCACGACCAACTGGTTCTTGCAGGCACTATCAGTGACACCTAGGGGATCATGGGGCGATGTTGCTAGACGCTCTTACCATGATCCGATGGGCAAGTCCGGAATCGTGATTCCGGAGCCACAATGGTTGTGGGCCCACGGCTAGCTGTATCCCTGAACCATTGAGGGTAACACAAGTACTGGATTCGAGATTCCCGCACGGATACTGAGCTCAATGTGTTGAGCACTTGAGGAGGATTTTGGGGAGTCAGACTTCCTAAAAGTCAACAGGGGTCAAATCGTGATTTCCCGCTGTTGAGGGGCAAAACGGTCATTTTGCACTGGGGTTCTGAAAAATGGTTTTTCAGATCATAGTATTCAGTTTTGGAAACTGAGTCGATCGGTTCGATCTGATCGGCGATCGTAGTTATGATGAAGTCACGGTGATAGGGATGAACCGAATGTTCATACGTTGGACCCGGGCCCGTTGGGCCGGTCCAAGTACATCATTAAGTCTACTTAATGTAGACTTAGGCTTAATCATAACACACTTTTTGACACACAAAACCCTAACCCTAGAGCTCACATACGGCCGCCTCCCTCCTCTCCTCAAAAGCCGCCTTGCGCCGCCGCCGCCGCCTTGCTTCGCCGGAATTTGTTCCGGCCAACTTGACGAGGAGAATCCGTCCGTGCTGATCTCGTCAGGCCTTCTGTGCAGACTGACGAAGGAGTCTCCCTTCCGGTGGTGGACCTGATTGATGTAATCTACCGCCGCCTACCGTGAAGTGCCGGTTTCCTCGTGAAATTTGTCGGAGCCAGGCGCCTAGACGCCAGCAAGGTAATCAACGAAAACACCCTATGAATGGTTCGTATTGTGTTTGAATTTTATTGTATTGATCGTCTCCCGGGCAATTTTGTTTTCCACTGCGCCCCGAGAGGCGGGATCCGGATCCTACACCGTTGTCCCCAACATACGCAGAAACCTACAGCTACCTGGTCAGGCTTGACGTGCAATTTCTTAGCAAATTCAGCAGTTATAAATGAATGAGTGGCTCCTGAATCTATTAAAGCCATGGAAGGTAATTCAGCAATCATAATCTCACCCGTAACTATTGTCGAGTCTGGATTTGCTTGATCAGCTGTCATTATAAAGGCTCTGCTGGTCACCAATTGCTTGGACTTTGGACAATGTTTTATTATATGTCCTGGCACCCCACATTTATAGCAGACATTTTGTCAAAGTCTGTATTGTATAGGATGACTCTTCTGGCACTTAGGACATACTGGCCTATTATTACCAGAAGGAACAGAGCTGATGGGTTGAATCGGTAGAGGCTTCTGCTCCTGACGCCTCTGCTGATTCTTGTTCTGTTTCTTGAACGGTCTCTGATCCTTCTGCTGAAAGGCTTGTCTCTTCTGTTGCCTTTCCTCATCAACATATTTCCAGTCCCTTTCAATACGCAGGGATCTGTCCACTGCTTCTCTGTAGGTTCTGGGCACTGATATCCTAACATTCATTTTAAACATAGTCTTCAATCCTTCCACGAAATGACTCAATTCTCTTCTAGGTCACTTCCTATTAAAGGCACAAAATAGCACCCTCTTTCAAACTTCCGCACATATTCCTATACGGTTAGACCCCCTTGTTTAAGGGTCAAAAACTCCCTCTTCAACGCAGACCTCTTATCAGTCGTGAAGTATTGTTCGAAGAACACCTGTTTAAAATCTGCCCAAGTGAGATTCAACAAATCCACCGATAATTTGGTTCCTTCCCACCAAATCATAGCGTCCTATCTCAACATATAGATAGAACACCTATGCCTATCTAAATCAGACATCTGGAGGTACTCAAAGATAACCTCCATTGATTTGATCCAACTCTTCGCCACTAGTGGATTAGTTGTACCACTGAATTCTTTTGGCTTCTGTCGTCAGAACTTTTCTTGAGGGTCATCGTGGCTTGGTCCTCTAGCTAGAAGATTGGCCATTACCTCTGCTGTTATGCTCTACCAGCAGTCTTAACAATTGGGTAATATTAGCATTATCGTTAGTGTTGGTTTCCTCTAGAGGAATACTTCTTCTACCTCTTCCTCTTCCTGACATATTATATTCTATAGCCCGTAATCCACCACATATATTTATGAGAACATGCTAAAATAATTTAAAGATAATGTTCTGAAAATAAACTCACAACTTAGAGGAACTGACGATGAATTCTGATCCAGCTGATGGTGCGTGTATTTATCTCAGGAACGTTGCTCTGATACCATGTTGTGACGCCCGCACCCATGGGATCACAAAATTTTGGGTAAATAAAAATTTTAGAATAAAAGGAAGGGCTGAAGGACAATTGTTATAAGCTGTACTTCTTATAACTTTGAAAGAATTTCAAACATAAATACAAAAGCTGACAGACACTTGCGCGGCGCTAAATATTAAAACATTTGCGGATATATATTTGCAATTGCGGGTTACAACGGTCACGATGTAAGAAGATAAAACCTGTTAGACAATTTGCAATTATAGATACAAGATCAGAGCTAATTTGAGTATAGTTGCACAGTACGCAGAGTTGGTACAACCGATGTTTACCTCCTTTGCTATATAAGTCAACTCAGCTCTGACAAGCGCAGACAACCTTTTGCATAGCATTAATGGAGCATTTAATGCGGCGATATGATGAAGATATGCAAGCAAATGTTGTGCTATTAACCCGCAATATATATTTGCAGTTGCGGGTTACAACATCTGAAATTCTATTTGAATATACAACTATTGCAACTGATCTAATACAGTCTTTTGCAAAAGATAAAACAACATCAACGTTACCCGGAAAACGTTGGCCATTGATAAACACAACACCATGCAGCTGCTGTCAGACTTCATCCTCCGTTCGCCCCTCAGCTGTCGAACCTTCACCATTTTAAAAGCTAATGAGCCTAGGGGCTCAGCAAGTAAAATCTGAGTAATAACAATTTCATTTAATGCACGCCAACATCTAATCATACATACTGAGTTAAAGGAACATCTGGTAAACATAAACATTCTTTTCTTTAACATTCGTAAACGTTCCTTTCTTTCATAAACATAGAAATGGGGATAATAGCCCAAATCTCATCAATATTATTTTATTTTGATTTATGGCTTAGAAGCTCTCCTTAGGCCCATTGTGCACTTTGATCAAAATGACTTCCGATATCAGTTTTAGCATATAGCTCATATGAAAGGACAGTCGACATCTGGACAACTGCTCACCCTTATCCTCGGTGGCCGTCTGTTATCTATGCCATAAACCTGAATTCTTTTCTTTAACATTCGTAAACGTTCCTTTCTTTCATAAACATAGAAATGGGGATAATAGCCCAAATCTCATCAATATTATTTTATTTTTGATTTTATGGCTTAGAAGCTCTCCTTAGGCCCATTGTGCACTTTGATCAAAATGACTTCCGATATCAGTTTTAGCATATAGCTCATATGAAAGGACAGTCGACATCTGGACAACTGCTCACCCTTATCCTCGGTGGCCGTCTGTTATCTATGCCATAAACCTGAAAATAACTTTTGTTCCTTTAACATCTTTTCTTTGAAATTCTCTATGAAACTCTTCGGTTTCCATCATTTAAAACTCTCGCTTCCCATTTAAAAACTTTACTGAGTATCAAATTCAGCTTTTGGAAACATATCGCTGAAAAAAAATCAGACGCAACAAAGTGGAACAGTACTGAACAAAAAAGATCCCTACAGTTCATGGGTATCGCTAAAAGAAATCAGGCGTAACAAAATAGAACTGCTCGGGGAACAAAACAGATCTTCACTTTTAACAACTATTGAAAACAGCCGCAAGACATATACTAATATTGAGACCGATGAATTGAATGAAACGATGTCGTTGAAGTAGGAAACAGACATGATGATGTAAGAATATCTACTACCAGTTGCAACTTAAAGAAACGACGTCGTTAGCTTGAACCAGACGCAATAACAATCGCTAACAATGCGACTCGGAAATATGTGTAAAACGATGTCGTTTACTTTAAGGGGCTGACGTAAGAAAGTCTGTTACCAAAAATAAACAGACGTAAGAATATCTGTTATCAGTCGTGACTCTGAATAAATGGAACGATGTCGCTTGCAAAACACTAAATGTATGAATAGTGCAACTGCTGAATACAATGATACAATGCAACAACTGAAAATGAACAGTGAAACTGCTGGTCATAACGATGGAATGCAACTGCTGATTATGAACAGGACAACTGCTGGTCATACACTAAATGTATGAATAGTGCAACTGCTGAATACAATGATACAATTCAACAACTGAAAATGAACAGTGAAACTGCTGGTCATAACGATGGAATGCAACTGCTGATTATGAACAGGACAACTGCTGGTCATAACGATGGAATGCAACTGGTGATTATGAACAGGGAAACTGCTGGTTCAACAAATGCAACAACTTTTTACGAAACTGATGCAACAGCTGATGACTATCTTTGGTGTTGCAACATCAAAACAACAACTGTGCCATCAGCTGTTGTCTATCAAACCAGACTTTATACTGATTCAATTAACAACCACCGACTACACATTATCAAGTTCTAATATTACAATCCACCGGAAGGAAGAACATCCATAAACATAATTGAATTGAAACTCCAATCCTCAGTATTTTTAAAACATCCATATCTTTCTGGAAAACACTCGGAAGCATAAAAAAATCATTTTCGAACCCATCTTTCTTTCCTTCTTTCATGCGTAAATCATTTAAAACATGAACTTAATTGATACTATAACATAATGGCAAGAAGATCCATAAAATGACTAAAAATCAATATATGCTTCAATGGTGTAGCAAAGGATCAGCTTTTATTTGCCTTAATCAATGCTTTGCAACCTCAGTTGATTCCTACAGAAATCTCCTCCTTGCGCAACCACACGAGCTTCTTTAGAAATATTTTGAAGAACACTAAAGATTTTATTTGCAAATGATAATGTACTTTTCTTTCAAAACAGGTTTAAATATGAATGGGATTAGTGGCAAGATGCTTTGTTATTTCAAGCATGACACACCTAAAATTTTTGGTAAAACCTCCTTCTCAACATTTTAATTTGTAAAACACCAAGCCCTTTTTAAAAGAAATCATTTGTCCTCCTTAAAGATATTTTCAACCAATTTTAAAACCTGCTCATGTATCGTCCTTGGAGCCATCTGCTGAAACCAGCCGAGTCGCATAATTTTCTGAAATCAATAAAATCGGCAAAAGCTCAATATTTCAAATGCCAATTAACTCATGAAAATAAACAAGATGCATACATGTAGTCCTATGGATTTTGGGGTGTTACAGAAATAGTAGACTTCAATTCTTATCTATTTGAATAACTTCGTTCCCCCTGAATTAATGCTCATAGAACTGAATTAAGACATATCAAAGAGACCTAAACATTTTTAAAGAAATAAAACTTAGCGTCTGGTATAGGTTTTTTTAAAATATCAGCTACTTGTTGATCTGTTGGAACATGCTCCACTCAAAGTCCTTTTACAACACGTGGTATCTTATGAAATTATGTCTTATGTCAATATGCTTGGTCCTGGAGTGCAATATAGGATTTTGACTGATGGAAATTTCACTGGTGTTATCGCAGAATATGGGTGCTTTAGTTGCATCAACGCCATAGTCCCGAAGCTGTTGTTGAATCAATAAGATCTGAGCACAATAGCTCCTAGCTGCTAGATACTCTGACTCAGCTGTGAACATTGCGATGGATGTCTTCTTCTTGCTAAAACATGAAATTAATCTGTCACCCAAAAACTGATAAGTCCCACTCGTGCTACGCCGATCTATCTTACATCCTGCGTAATCTACATCTGAGTTACCAATTAAATTGAAACTGGATTCACTCGGATATCAAATACCAACGTCTGAGTGACTTTTATATTTTATGGTACGTTGAAAGAAATAAAGTGAGATTGTTTTGGGTCAGCTTGGAAAATGGCACACATACAAATGGCGAACATAATATCGGATATGCTTGTTGTTAGATACAGAAGAAACCCAATCATCCCCCGATACAATGCTACCTCAACGGCAGTACCAGCTTCATCCTTATCTAGCTTGACTGAAGCACTCATCGGGGTATCTATTGAAGAGCATTTGTCCATTCCGAACTTCTTCAGAAGTCCTTTGTGTATTTTGCTTGATTGACGAAGATTCATCTTCAAGCTATTTGACTTGTAGTATGAAAAATGTTAGCTCCCCCATCATATTCATCTCAAACTTATCCTGCATCATCTTGGAGAATTTTTCACACAGCTTAGGATTAGTCGAACCAAAGATAATATCATCAACATAACTTTGAACCAATAAGACATGATCATTTTAACAAACTTAAATAATGTCTTATCTACTGACTCAATAATAAATTCATGATCAATTAAAAATTTGGACAAGGTATCATACCAAACTCTTGGTGCTTGTTTCAGAATGCACAAATATTTATCCAGTTTACATACATAATCTAGTCTGGTATGATCTATGAAGTCAGGAGGATGTACAACATACGCTTCCTCATTTAGGATGCCGTTTAAGAATGCATTTTTAACATCGATATGATAGACTTTAAAATTTTTTAAAAGCAACATATGCAAGAAATATGCGAATTGCTTCTAATCTGGCTACGGGTGCAAAAGTTCACCAAAGTATATTCCTTCTTCTCGCTGATAGCCTTGTGCCACTAATCTATTGAGGTGCAATAATTGCCCCTGCTAGGTAGAGCGATCGAAACGTGGCGCTTGTGTTGCTATACGGTTTAAAAGATTGGAGTTGCACCGTTACCACAAGCTATAGCTTTTGGTAAAGCGGCAGGCGCTCGATCCTACTATAGCTTTTGGTAAAGCGGTAAGCGCTCGGTCCTACAATTGGTATCAGAGCCAAGGTCACGGGTTCGATTCCCATTGATTGCAAGGAGTGCAATTATTGGGAGGGGGATTGTTGAGGTGCAATAATTGCCCCTGCTAGGTAGAGCGATCGAAACGTGGCGCTTGTGTTGCTATACGGTTTAAAAGATTGGAGTTGCACCGTTACCACCAGCTATAGCTTTTGGTAAAGCGGCAAGCGCTCGATCCTACATAATCTAACTTTATTTCTTACACATTTTGATTTTCATCTGATTTGTTTCTAAAACCCATTAGTTCCTATTATGGTCTGATTGGTTGGTCTAGAGACTAAATGCTATCCAGCTTGCCTCAGCTAAGGAGTCATCTATTGTGGTGCCCTAGTCCACCGATTTACAAAAACAATGTAGAAAGTACTAGAGAATAGCACACAGTGTTTTCAAGTTTTGGGAATTCTAAGGAAGCATACTATTCAGGTATGGTTGTGCAAGAAAAAGAAACGATTCAACTCACGCATGAACATCCAGATCCGGGATTGCGTAAGCTGATCTCATTCCGGCTGGGAAACAATAATCATAAATAAGGTCGTTTGGAAGTTCAACGGAAAGCAGCTTGCGGCCTATAACAACTTAGAGCAAAACAGCTCGGATCGCAAAACAACTTACGGGCTGTAACAGCTCAGAATGAAAAAATTTGGAACACCGATAATAATATAGTTATCGTTTGATACAATCGTTCGAAATCATATTAGAAACAATTTGAAATGCAATGTATAATACAACTTCATTCACAAAAGAGATATGGTGTGAGGAATCAGATTTTAGATTAGTGATTAATCGATTTGATTTGGGATTAGTAGCGTGGATTATGAGGGTTTTACAAGAGAAATCTGATTCCAGTAGAATTCAGGCGTTAGTGTTCAGCTGTAGCGATAGCTGATGAATTTGATCAGTCGTTGAGGGCGTGGAAGTTATACGCTGTCGTTTCGTGAAAACCAGACATAGTGCATTTCAGACATCAACGCAAGTCAACGTTACTGTAGCGAGTGTATAATGCGTCGTCGTTTTGTAATACTTTAGTAGCGCCTGAAGAGGTATCTGCTGGCAGCTGAGGCGCGGATGTGAGATTTAACGAGAACACGACATGTGTTGGTCAACCTTTTAGTATTGACTGCTGATTGTAGCGCTATCAGCTGTTGGTTTGAGGAACCAGTCGTTGATGTAAGACGATGTCGTTTTGATAAGTTGAAACGCAGCGTTTTGGGTGCAACGCTTTTGTTCAGATGTTGGCAGCAAAGGTGACGTATTCTTGATACGTCATCGTTTGAATTGTTTAGCGTGACCAGACGTTGGTTTGATCAGCTGTTGGCAGCAAGGATGACGTGTGAGGATTGAGGATTTAGATTAGTGATTAATTGATTTGATTGGGATTAATCACGTGTATTTTGAGGATTATACGAAAGAAATAAGGTTCCTGCTGTTTCATCAGCCGCGGCGCTAGTTTAAGAGATGAGAAATATCGATTTTTGGTGAAGTCAACGCTGGTCAACGGTACTGTAGCTCTTGCTGGTGGATTTTGAATCAGCAGAGATGACGTCATCGTGACGCAATGAGAGCTGCTGGTTTTAGTTTTGAGTTTGAGGTTGCTGCTGGCAGGCGTTGCAATTAGCGCGAGAATGAATGAGGAAGTGACACGTGTTAGTCAACATTTTTGGAGTGTTGACTATTGGATTCAGCAGTTGCGCTAGTGGAGGACGATCAGCAGATGGTTTGAGGAATCAGTCGCAAGAGCTGTTAATAGATATGATGGCGTAGGCGTGACGTAGTCCTTTCTGCTGGCAGTTGATTGCATTGTGATGGTTGCTGCTGACCAGCAGGCGCGCAAATACTATAATGTTGAGAAGCGGCGTCATTTGAATTATTTGAAACGCTGCGTATGATGGCGTAGGCGTGACGTAGTCCTTTCTGCTGGCAGTTGATTGCATTGTGATGGTTGCTGCTGACCAGCAGGCGCGCAAATACTATAATGTTGAGAAGCGGCGTCATTTGAATTATTTGAAACGCTGCGTTTTGAGCTTTTCGTTTGAGAGATCAGCTGTTGGCAGCAATGTTTACGTATCTAAAGTGACTTATTTTGGATTAGTTGATACGTCGACGTTTTGAGTAATTTCACGCGACCAGCTGATAGATTGTTTTGAAGCGAGAGCTGTTGTCAGCTGGTGTATCGCTACGGCGTCGTTTTGATAAGTTGGAACGGTGTCGTTTTGGAGTGTTTTCTTGCGATTGTTTTCTTTGGTCGTTGCTGCTGAATTTAACGAAAGGAAAGAGGGCTGCTGCTGATAGGCTTCTGCTGGTCACTTCGATTGATTTTAATGAATCAGCAGGCGAGGCTTTAAGAGGTATTTATAGAAGTGTTGATCTAAACTTAGAATTATTTTGAGCCAGATATTTCTTATCTCCTCTTCTCCAAACCCTCGAATTAGCTACTGTTCATCGTCTTTTTCTATCGCCATTTCCTGTCGATTCCAGCCTTTGTGTTTGACGTTCTTGGTGGCGCTGGACTCCTTGAGACTTGCTCTTCCCATTGATACCAGTTTGGAAGCTAGGAGCAACGAGTTGAGAAATCCCGTAGGCTCTGCTCGTTCGTGAATTGCTGGTTTTGTTGAGCAGATTCTGCAGTTGTTCTTTTGAGCTTTTGGGTGAGCATTTCTTGTAGTTTGAGTTCGGTTTTTAGTAGTTAATGCCTGCGTAGAAGTGTCGGATCGAAGTATGCTTCTGGCCGTAGGATTAATGTGAATGTGTAGCTGAATTGAGCTAAGATATTAGCTATGTTGTAACAGATTTCAGCTTCCAGGAAGTTCCTGCTGCGTGAATTGAGTCAGGATAAATCTGTTAGGTAATTTGAAGAAGAAATGTACGATTGAGCGGCCCTTAGCAGCTTGAGCGTGAACATGTCTATAATTCGATGTTGTGAAATCTTGTTGGGGATCCGGATCCGCCCCCCGGTCAGGCAGCGGAAGAACAAAAATTATAGAACCGGGAGGCGATCAATAGGAAAAACAGATCTACATTCTACGACATTCATAGGATGTTTAGCGTGTTACCTCGCTGGCACTTGTGCCTGGCTCCAACCGGTGTTTCAAGAACCCGGCTCTTCTCGGTAGATTGCGGTAGATTCGCCAATCCGGTCCACGACCAGATCCGAGACTCCTTCGTCAGACTGCACTAGAAGTCCTGACGAGATCAGCACGATCGGATTCTCCTCGAAAAACTGGGCCGGAACAAATTCCGGCGAAGTGGCGGCGACGGCGGCGGCGGCGGCGAGAGAGAAGAGGAGAGGGCGGCGGCTTGCTAGGTTTAGGGTTGATTATGAAGTGTGTTATA